>CM077153.1:133432572-133722957 GCA_039583875.1 Platanthera guangdongensis | reverse complement strand
AATTGTAGATTTGTCAGTATGAAATAGTTAACACATAACACATCATAAGAACACTATTCTGCTTAAACACGATTCAGCTATAAAATAAAAAGGAGCTATCAATACACTCTGTGTTATAGTTTTCAATCCCTTTCCTAAGTTTCTTCTCTACCGTCCAATCCACACTGTTTAAGCAATAAAAATTTTGAAATATTCACTGCAGGCCCAAATACAATGCCTGATCTTTGAAGGACGGAAGCAGGTCATGAGAAATTGACCAAAGGGACCTTACAAATCGGAAACAAAAAATTGAAATTAAAAACGGGGTAAGAAATTTCATTAGTTTGGATGAAATTTCTTAAACCTGCAGGAGTATTCCTTATGTGGAATGTCCTGAGTATTCCTTATGTGGTGCAGAAATAGAAGAGAAGGTAGTAGATCTACCTGCATGAGTTGTCCTAGGGCAAACTAGTTGCTATTTACAAAATCGATTTGAAGAATGAAATAGAGGAGGAGGAGGAGTACTGCTTCTTCCTTTTTTACCTGAACGAGAAGAAGTGACAGATCAGAGCGTTGATACGGTGGATGTTGAAGTCGAAGTCAGCGAAGCAGTGACAAATCTGTTGGGTCCGGCGTTCCTTCACTTGACCCGTGACGCTTTGCTACTTATTTAAGAAATTAAGTAGCGCCCTCTCCAACAGTCTGGGCTTTTGGTGCAGTTGGGTATGCGCTTGATCCTTCAATTGGTATCAGAGGAGGTCACGGGTTCAAGACCGGGGGGGGGGGGGGGGGCGCTATTAAATCATGATTTTTCCCTTCTACCTGTGTGGGTCCTGCGGGTCAGGCAATCATGGACATGTGGTAACCCCGCCTCTGAGCCAGGTGGGCCATGTGGTAACTCCACCTCTGAGCCGATGGGTTGTGCTGGACGCCGGGGGGGGGGGGATTGTTGGGTCCGGCGTTCCTTCACTTGACCCGTGGCGCTTTGCTACTTATTTAAGAAATTAAGTAGTGCCCTCTACAACAGTCTGAGCTTTTGGTGCAGTTGGGTATGTGCTTGATCCTTCAAAATCGAAGTCAGCGAAGCAGCGACAGATCAGAGCATCGACAAGAACCGGTGGCTTCGAGCGAGGTGAAAGAAGAAGCGCAACGAAGAGTGACTCCGCCATCGGTTGGTGTTGTTGCCCGGGAGGCAGGGAACGTTGATGGCTTCAGCGGCAGAATGAGGAGAGAGGGTTTAGGTAGAATGAAAATCGGGATGGGGCTTGTCATAGTTTTAGGTTAGATATGGAGAGGGAGAACGTGGGGGTGGTTTTAGGAAAGAAAATATTAACGTGTTTGGATTAAGGATGGAAATAAAAATAATTAATAAAATTAGCTTAAATTAATAATAACAGGTTTTAGGTTAGATATTAAAATTTTAGTGTCAAGTTTTGCTGCTCATAATTAATAAAATTGGTGGGAAAATTATTAGACACGTTTTTGTATGAAAAACGTTGCAAAAACTAAAAATAATGACAACATTTGAATAAACGTCGCCAAAAAAACGTGGCCGATGTCCATATTTGTTGTAGGTATACTCAGAAGATCTCTAAGAGCTTCCTCTCAAAAGCCAAAAGCTAGGCTTGGAGCTCCTCAGAAAGCACAGAAAAATCCTCTTAAGTCCCAGGAAAAAACCTGCTTCTAAAGAACCCCTATGAGCCTATTTATAGTTTCCTGAGTTTGAACTGCCAATAACCAAACTGAACCGTCCTGAAATTACCAAAATACCCCTGGTTGGGTCTTCCAACAACCAAACTCCGCTGTTCTGAAGAGTTATATGCAGACCATCGAGGGCAAAAGGATAAAATTACCCGGGGTAGAAGAGTAAAATCCCCCATGGGTATTGAAATGTAAAGACGACCTTTTTTCTATATGGCGAGTATGGAAGCACCCAGCGGCGAGACGAGCCCTCCTGGCCGTCTCGCAGGCATCCTTCGCTATGAGGCCCTCGCGCCGACATCTTTCGTTAAGGGCCTACTCGCGTCTCAAAAGGGTGTCTCGCCCATTGCAGAGACCACCCGTCTCGCCACCTGCAAGTGGATCACATGGTCCCACTCGCCTATCCGTTCCCCTCTCCTGCTTCTATTGCTCGCACCTTGAGGGCCTCTCGCGAGCCCGATGTTGTACAGTATTTGTAATGAAATGCGAACCGACATCGATGGAAGTTTGTTCAGAGCAGTCACCATACGTCAATAATTTCATTTCTCCATCAGAAGTCATTGTACTCTAAATAATAGATGAATAATTCTAGATTAAGAAATGTAAATATGCCATCATACATGCAAAAAAAATCGAAGATCTAAACTCGACTACACATGCCATGAGATATACTAAAACTGAGCTACACATGCCCTTGATTTCAGGCAAGAGCCAATATATAGAGCCAAGTTTGCATGTATATCTTCAACAAAATGCCGAGAGGATATTTTGTTTGATGCCCTAAAACTTCTGGTAAGAGCCAAGATATAGAGCCTTGGTGTGAAATGCAGCGACGTCCCCTGCAACAAAATTCGACGTGCTTCCAAATGATTCCCTAGATCAGAAAGATGAGGGAATAAAAAGTTTGAAAATGTACCTTCCAAACAAAAAATGGAAGATGCGGAAGATCTGAAGAATGGAAGATGTAGGTATACCTTCCAGCGAATTGAGGTTTGGACGGAAATGGCAGGCGGATTTTGCCGGACTACACAGAGGAGAACGCCAGACTACACACAAGACTTCATCGGACTACACACAGGAATTCACCGGACTACACAAAGACTCAACCGGTGGTGTTCGACAGGAAATGACAGGTCGAAGCTGCAGTCGGGGTTTCGCTAGGTATGGCATGGAGCGGCGCGGGATTCGGGAAAAAAAAGAAAAGAGAAAATTTAAGACTCTTATTAGAAAGTATTTTAAATATATTTTTTAGATTCGAATCGTTACCAATATCAATAACCGGACTACTGATATAAACGCCCTCCATTCCCCCGACTTTTTTTGCAAACCGACCCAACATCACGCTCCTCCATCCATGTTTGCACTCACGCCCGATATTTTGCTTTCTTTGAAATCCTTCCACCTGCGCCCTCGCCTGACCACTTGGACACTCCCGGCCGGCTGACTGTTCCTGGCGCCGACCTCGCAGACCCTCCGCCTCGCCTGGTCGCCTCTATACTCCGATGGTGGTGCATTTTGGTGAGGATAGTTATACCTTATTTCCTCGCATGTACCGAATGCGGTGAAGTAGGTCCGGCATATCGTAGTGTGTACTGCTCGCCGCTGTATCGGGCAAGGATCGCATCAACCTCCTTGTTTGCACTCGGTGGCTGCAGGCTCCCAGAGCCCTAATCTCGACTCCTCCAGTCCAGACGCCGAGCGACTCCAGCCCCTGTTTCCACTTCTCAGTAATCAAATTTCTTAAGTTGTTTACATGTCCGATATTTTATTGGAATCATATTTTGCATATCTGGTAAAATACGTTGTTTCATAATTCATATATATACAACTCCTGATGTGCTTAATTTCTTCCAGGTGTAAATTTTTTCCTACATTATCAAAAACATCAGTGAATTACAGATTCATTGTTTCTGATTTCCATATCAAATTCCACCAATGGTTGTTTTGAAATAATACCTCTAACTACTTTTCTCATCATCATTTCTTTGGCGAAATGATCGTTCTATACTTGTGCAAGTTTTTTCATACATTGGTCTTCCAATAGCGTGATTGAGTGAAAAATATAATTTCAGAATCTGCAAATATTAAACTATACAACAATAACAACAACACTCAAACCTTTATTCCACCATAGTGAGGTCTGCTATATGGATCCTTTGTCTCTGTTAGAAAAGCCCACTTAAGGGCCCATCTAGGGGCCCATTTTTTTATCTCTTTTCTCTTTCTTTGTAGTCCCACATCTTGGATTGAGATTTCTCTCCTTCCTCATTTCCTATATAAATGTATTCATACTTGTAATTATTCATTCAAGAAGTATATACAAGGTTTGAGGCCTCTCTTTACATGGTATCAGAGCCACCGGTCTTCTTCTTGGGTATCCCGGTTTCTGTTCGTGGTCTCTGTTTTCTAACCGCCCCGAGCTCCCCTCTGGCGGTCTTTGTTTTCTAACCGCCCCGAGCTCCTCTCTGGCGGTCTCCCGTCCTACTCGCGGCCTTTCCGCGGTCTCTCTCTCGCTACCCGCATCTCGCTCCGTGGCTCCACCCTCCTCCTCTCCTTTTATAGCTTTCCCCTCTCGCCACCGTGGGCCCCGGTTTGGTTCTGCTCGCTGCGGTTTTATGCAGCCTGCTCTCCTAAACCGCGTCCTCACTTGTCGCGGTTTGTTTCCTTCACCACGGCTTGCTAGTCGCGCGGTTTGTTTCCTAACCGCGGCTTGCTAGTCGCCCGATTTGTTTCCATTCCCGCCCGGTTTGTTTCCTTAACCGCGACTTGCTAATCGCGCGGTCTGCCTTTATGATTGTCGCGACCTCTTTCCTCTCTTCGGGCTCCGCATCTTTGGCCTCAAACTCTCTTGTTGCTGGTGTGCCTCACCGTGACCGTGCGGTTTCCTTCTTCTCTCCGCTGTCGGCTTTGCCTTATATCTAGCCGTGTTGCTTCTCCCTTTCTTAGTCGCATCCTGGTCGCGACATTTCTTGGTCGCTGGTGTGTCCTCCGAGACCGTGCTTTTTCTTTCTCTGCTTAGCCGCCCAGACTTGTTTTGCTAGCCGCCCGACCAACCTCTCTCTTCGGCCTCTTTCTCTCTAGCCGCCCGACCTCCTCTGCTTAGCCGCTCGGCCTCCTCTTCTTAGCCGCCCGACCTCCTTATCTAACCACACGACCTCTTTTGCTTAATCGCCCGACCTCTTCTGCTTAGACACCAGTCAACCGGAACTGTGATCCTACTTGTCTATGTTGACGATATCCTCATTACTGGCGACGATACTACAAGGATACAACATATCAAGCAACAGTTAAACTCCGCATTTCAGACTAAAGATCTTGACAACCTTCGGTATTTTCTTGGTCTTGAGGTTGCACGATGTCCTGATGGTCTTGTATTATCCCAAAGGAATTATTGTATGAACCTCCTTGATGTCGACTATTCTGGCTGCAAACCCGCGGATACTCCTACCAGACATCTCTTTTGCCGAGTGAGTCGTGAGTCGTTTTATGTATGCTCCCCGGACATCTCATCTCCAAGCTGTCGAGCGTATTCTTTGATATCTCAAGATCGCTCCAGGACAAGGGCTTGTGTACAAGCTATACACATCTCTATCTCTTGTCGCGTACTCTGACGTTGACTATGCAGGATCCATTGATGATAGGCGTTCCACAACTGGTTTCTGTACCTACTTCGGTGGACATCTCATAACCTGACGTCGCAAAAAACAGACTGTAGTTGCTTGCTCTTCTGCTGAAGCCGAGTATGGGACTATGGCTTTTGTTGTTTCCGAGTTAACCTGGCTTGAGAGCCTTTTGGGAGACTTAGGTGTTCGTCTCTCATCACCGACGACCCTATTTTGTGACAGTCAATCAGCAATACATATAGCCAAGAATCCGGTCTTTCACGAACGCACAAAGCATATTGAAGTTGACTGTCACTTTATTCGGGAAAAAGTACAGTCAAAGAAGATAAATTTGAAGTATGTTCCTGCTACAAACCAAGTTGCTGACATCCTGACTAAAGCTCTCTCCCGGCCGCTATACTACCAGTGTTTATCCAAGCTTGGTGCCTACGATTTGTACGCTCCAGCTTGCAGGGGAGTGTTAGAAAAGCCTACTTAAGGGCCCATCTAAGGGCGCATTTTTCTCTCTTTTCTCTTTCTTTGTATTAGTCCCACATCTTGGATTGAGATTTCTCTCCTTCCTCTTTCCTATATAAATGTATTCATACTTGTAATTATTCATTCAAGAAGTATATACAAGGTTTGAGGCCGCTCTTTACAGTCTCCATTGTGCCCCATCTTTAATCATAATCTCACTAATTCCTAAGTACATCGTGTCTTTTCTTATTAGTTTCATTCCAAGTCTTTTTTGGTCTACCCATCCCTACTCTCACAATGCCTAATATGTCATAGTCTCCATTGTACGTGACCAAACCAACAAATATTAAAGGATTATAAATACATAAAATAGATTTGTGAATATCAACACCTATAATTTAACGGGCACAAAATATACAACAAGACTCAAGCCTTTATCCCACTATAGTGGGGTCAGCTATATGGATCCTTTGTCTCCACTGTGCCCTATCTTTAGTTATAATCTCACTAATCCCTAAGCACATCATGTCTTTTCTTATAGTTTCATTCCAAGTCTTTATTGGTCCACCCCTCCCCCGTTTAACATGCCTAGTGATTAAACTCTCACAATGCCTAACATGTGCCTCTAATGGTCTCCTTTGTACGTATCCAAACCATCTTAGTCAAGCTTCTCGTATCTTCTCTACAATTGGTTCCACCCCTCTATTATCCCAGATATATTCATTTCTAATTTTATCCAGTCTCGTGTGTCCACGTATCCACCTAAGTATTCTCATCTCCGCAACTCCCATTTTTGCTCTTGTACACAATTCACTGCACAACACTCAGAACCATAGTGCATCGCTGGTCTAATTACAGTACAGTAAAACTTGCCTTTAAGTTTTAACGATACTTTATGATCACATAAGATTCCTGACACGCCTCTCCACTTCAACCCTGCTTGGATTTTATGTATCACATGTTTATTAACACCCCCATCTTTTGAACTATCGATCCAAGATATTTAAACCACTCACTGCGAGATATATCTCTAGTACCCAACTTAATAACAAAGTCATCCGTCCTTCTTGCACTGCTAGATTTAAGCTTCATATACTCTGTATTTGCCCTGCTCAACCTAAAACCCTTCTTTTCTAAAGTGTCGCCAAGATTCAAGTTTCGCGTTTACACTATCGGGCGTCTCATCGACCAAAATAATATCATCCACAAACAATAAACACCAAAGTATTGTTTGTTGAATTTGTCTAGTGAGCTCATCTAAGATAAGGGTAAAGAGATAAGGTCTTAAAGCTAAACCTTGATGTAAGCCAACAGTGATAGGAAATTTCTGTGTTAATCCTCCAGATGTCCTCATCCTCGTGACTGATTTTATACATATCCTTGATTATGTAGATGTATGATATATCATATATTTACACCTTTTCTAAGACTCTCCATGAGATCTCTCTTAAAACTCTATCATAAGCCTTCTCAAGATCGATAAACAACACATGTAAATCTTGTTTTATTTCTCGATAGTTGTTAATGAGTCTTCTCAAGTGATATATAACTTCTATGGTCGACCGCCCTGGCATGAATCTAAATTGATTCTCCGAGATGCTAGTCTCTCATATTACTCCTTTTTATTACTCATTCTCATAGTTTCATGCTATGACTCATTAATTTTCTCATGTAATTAACACAGTATATCTTTTTTGTTTTTATACAAAACCATCAAAATACTTTTTCTCCATTGGTCCACCATTATTTTTGACTTCAGTATCTTATTGAAAAACATGTAAGCCCTAAATTTTTTTTTCTTCAGATATTTACATACTTCGATGAGTATATCGTCTGACCCAACCTTCTTCCATTTTCATTTTATTTAGAGCATCATTTATCTATGATATTTAAATTTTACGATAAAACATTATGTTTTTATACTTTTCCGATTTACTTAACTCTTTTAAATTTAGTTTATTGTCTTTTGTTTTATTATAGAGTTGATAAAAATATCTTTTCCAGCGCTATTTAATAGCCATATCATCTGTCAAAACTATATGTGTTTCATCATTTAAGCATTTAACTTGACTTAAATCTCTTGTCTTGCTCTCTCTAGATCAAACAATTTACTATGGACACATGATATAGTTATGAAAAAAATTCCTCACCCATGTTGTACAAAATCAAAGAGGGGTTAAGAGGTGTCGCGTCAAATATTACTATGCTGTATTTGTAAGAACAAATGACTCTCAAATTGAATAGTTGTCGGTGATTTCTGCTAACTTTAAATGTGTTGCTTTCCCGCGTGAGTTCAACATAAGGTACCGTAGTGCTCTCATGTAACAAAAATAATTTGAATTGCAGTGCTAGAGAAAATGATCTCCCGCTTCTCCGTGGCCGATTCCGCTCCTTCAAATATGGAACTCCACATTTGTGACCGACATTATTGGACTTTGAAGTGGAGTCCAAGATTCAGCTTCTCTTGCAGATTTGCCCTTCCATCAGAGATAATTAGCGCCCTTGATATTTGGCACAAATCGCAACCCTAAGTGAAAATCGTCAGCGCTGCATCTTGCCCTAAAATCTCCTCCGTTGTCTCTGACCTTTATAATGAAGCCAAATTCTAGTTGAAAATTGATATTGCTGTTTCTCTTACTTCCTGCCTTCCTTTGGAGATGTGCAACAACGAGTCAAAGTTATCTGATAAATTTTGAAAACATATGAACATGTTGTGTCTTTTACCTTCAATTATGTTAGTAGATGTTGAGTTTTCTTTTACATGTGATTTAACCACAATTTTCTTTTTACGGTTAAAAGTCAGTCGAATCAATATATGCTGCCGATAGTTGTGAAGGCGTGGGTGTAGTGTTGATGATGAGCTTGATGTAGCTCAACCTGAATGTAAGAAGGTTATATAAACCTCAATATTGTTATGAACTAGTATGAAAAATATTGTGTCACTTCCTTGTTCCCCTTTCTTCTTGTGGAGCTCCTGCCACAGATCCTTTTCCCGCCTCTGTTCAGAATTCGACCTCAGGAGGTCCTCCACCGAAGATATTTAATTTTGAGGGTTATCAGTGGTATCACTATCAGAGCGTCCTTCGATAGACACTTCCCTCAGCCATGGGCAATCATAACACTAGTAACCATGACCTGCGAAAGGAGGTTGAAAAAATGAAGCAAACAATCCAAGAGATGGAGATGAAACAAAACACGACAATGGAGAAAATGTGGAATATGATGGCCATGTTGGAATTTGAACAACAGGAGGCGGCGACATCATTTATGAGGCCACCAGAGCACCAATATTTCCATCGGATCTTACTCCCTGCCTAAACGTTGCGTTCTACCGATATTCCCCATATTTGAAGGCGATGCAGTCAAGGAGTGGCTTTACAAAAGCAAACAGTTCTTCCAGGTGGATGAGACTCCGGAAGCATTAAAGGTTAAGCTCACATTTGTTAAACTGGAAGGAAGAGCATCCACTTGGTTCCAGAATTTTTCCCGAGCCAGGATATCTCAAATAGAGTTATCCTGCAATAAGTTTGCATCACCATGCAAGAGAGATTTAGCTTATCTCTATATGACGACCCATGAGTGATCTCAAGGACCTAAAACAAACCTCTTCTGTGCAACGTTACCTTGAAGAATTTGAATCATTGTGGAACATGATTTTCGCGGAAGAGTATGACATCAACTTTTTTTTAACTTGTCTAAGACGAACCATTGCTCTGTCTGTGAGGACATTTTTGCCTTCCACCCTTTAGAAGGCCTATAGTCCCACACTTATCCAAGAAGAACAACTGTCTCTAGGAGTTAGAAAGGGGGCTTGTCATCAGGGGGTTTCAAGTAGTTACCATAGCTCAAATGCCCCTCTCCAGGCCTTGTCAAGACTAACTACATTTCAAATGACCACAAAGTCCCTGCAATTCATCCCTACAAAAAATTGACACCCAGAGAGATGGAAGAAAGAAGAGCAAATGGGCTTTGTTATTGGTGCGACAAGCCATTCAACAGAGGGCACCGTTGCAAAAAAGAAAGCATAGCTTTAGAGATGGAATTCCATTCAAAAAATGGAGAGAAAGTTTTGATGCCACACTTTCAGAAGAAAAACTATAAGAAGGCGCCACCCTACTTACAAGAACCTTGAATGGTACCATAAGTATCAACACATGCAATCACTGTAATCAAATATTTTCACACCATGAATGTCAAAAGCTCTCTCTAGGGGAAGGTATTGTGCATTCTCATTGATATAGGTAGTATGTCGTTCATTAAGGTTTGAGGCTGCGAGACATACGTGAGACGTCAAATGTCCGATAAGCTGGAATCCAAATCAGATAAGTGTTATCTTGTGTGGTATCATAGGGAAACCAAATGGTACTATTTCTACCTACCGTCCAAGGGCAAAGTGTTTGTCGCAAGGACTGGTGTCTTTCTTGAGAAAGAGTTCTTAAATAGAAAAACAAGCAGAGTAGAACTTGAAGAAGTTCATGAACCACAAACAGTGAATGAACCAGAATTGGAACCTGAGTCATGACTACAAGTAGTTGTAGTTGGAGAACCTGCTCAGAAAACACAAGTTCCACATAGATCTGGTAAACCAAGATTTGAGTCTGAGAGATATGGATTTCTCGTGTCTCAAATAGGTAATGTATTGCTTATGGATCATAGTGATGAGCCTGCAACCTACCATGAGGCTATGTGTGGACCAGACTCTGAGAAGTGGCTTGAAGCCATGAAATTTGAAATGTACTCCATGTATGAAAACCAAGTATGGACTTTGGTGGAACCACCTGAAGGGGTAAGACCTATAAGGTGCAAGTGGGTCTTCAAGAAGAAGACTGACATGGATGAAAATGTACAGACATTCAAAGGCCGATTGGTGGCAAAGAGTTTTAAGCAAATTCATGGTGTTGACTATGATGAGACTTTTTCCCATGTTGCCATGGTTAAGTTCATCAGAATTCTGCTTTCTATTGCTCCGTATTATGACTACGAGATCTGACAGATGGATGTCAAAACGGTTTTCCTTAATGAGAACCTCCTCGAGGAAGTGTACATGACACAACCTGTGAGTTTTGTATCTTTAGGTGAAGCCACTAAAATATGCAAGCTGCAAAGATCCATTTATGGATTGAAACAAGCTTCTCGAAGTTGGAATTTTCGTTTTGATGAAAAGATCAAAGAGTTTGATTTTATCAAAAATGAGGATGAACCTTGTGTTTACAAACAGATAAGTGAGAGCATTGTAGTCTTCCTGATATTATGTGTAGATGACATACTGTTGATCGGGAATGACAAACTGACCCTGCAAGTTGTTAAGAACAACCTAGGGGACTGCTTTTCGATGAAAGATTTAGGTGAAGCGACTTATATACTCGGTATTGAGATCTATAGAGATATATCAAAGAAGTTGCTGGGTTTGACACAAAGTACATATATCGACAAGGTGTTGAAACGGTTCAGCATGCTTTAGTACAAGAAAGGATTCTTGCCCATGTCTCATGGTGTGAGTCTCTCTAAGAACCAGTGTCCTAAGTCTTGTGAAGATAAGGACCGCATGAAGTTGGTTCTATATGCTTCGGCAGTTGGATCAGTCATGTATGCAATGTTATGTACTAGACCCGATGTCTCTTATGCTTTGAGCATGACTAGCAGGTATCAGTCTGATCCCGGTGAAGGTCACTGAATAGCCGTCAAGAATATCCTCAAGTACTTGCGAAGAATTAAGGATATGTTCTTGGTATTCGGCAGAGAGGAAGAGCTCGTTGTAAGTGGTTACACGGATGCTAGCTTTCAAACTGATAGAGACGATTCAAAGTCTCAGTCAGGGTTTGTGTTTTGCCTGAATGGAGGTGCTGTTAGTTGGAAGAGTTCCAAGCATGATACAATTGCCGATTCTACTACTGAGGCCGAATATATTGCGCTGCAAATGCAGCGAAGGGGGTTGTATGGATTAAGATATTCATCGGTGAGTTAGATGTAGTTTCTAGCATTGTTCGTCCTGTAAATCCCTACTCTGACAACAACGGTGCAATTGCACTTACTTCGAAACCTAGATCTCATCAGCGCTCCAAACACATACTTCGACGGTTCCATCTGATTCGAGAGATTGTCGATCAAGGAGATGTGAGCATATGCAGAGTGCCGACTGAGGAAAACATTGCGGATCCACTGACAAAGCCTCTTGCAAAAAGAAAACATGATGATCATGTTAGATCTATAGGTATACGATACCTAAATGATCAACTCTAGTTTGAGTCTTGTGGATTGTATGTTTGTTGGCTGTATAATATTTCATTTGATGAATAAAAGTAATATATGCATTTCATTTTATATATTTTGGCAAATTCTTTTATTATGAAGTTATTTCTATTGTGATAGAGTAGTTCAATTTAATAAATGTCCTTAGAGTGTTTTGCTTCCATAGATCAAGTAGTGACTTGATGTGAGAACCTATGATTTCAGAAGCTTCATTCTTAAAAGGTCTCTGGTCATTGTATTATCTTAGAAGCTAAGGACGATGATCATACCTTTAAGACTTAGCATGTACATTGACTGATGACCCGTCTTCACAGGTCATGATATTGTGATATTAAGTCATCACATGGGTACTTGTTATGAACAAGTTGTACTGGACAGACCCACTGTGAGAATACTTTGTGGATTGTTATATGAACGTGTCACAAGTATGACTCAAGTGGGAATGGTGTTTGTGGTCCTTTGACCTGAAGTCTCAACTTTCATTGAGTGAGAAAGAACGTGTTTTGATGCCATCAAAAGTCCAGTCTTGAGAAAGCTGAATGATAAAGGTGCTTATTGGGTACATTACGAATTATTTGGGTGTTTGCGTGTGAGCAGAGATGAGATTTGTCCTCCTATATGACATGAGTTGAATCCGTTGGGCCCCTTGATGGAATGAGACTGAGAAGTGCATGACCATGCTTGGTTGAGTTAATATATGATATTGGACTCACAAATTTTCTGCAAGTCCATTCTAGATCAAAAAACTTGGTTTGAACATTTATGAGGGTGACACGGTATATACCTATAGTTCTATCCGGATGTAAGGGACGAAGAGACATGACAACACTGTAACATTGGTCACAATGAGTTTTGTGTTTTATAAACTCTTACTGTTTGGGGAACAATGATGTATTGCTAGATGCCGCTCATTGTTTGTGAAGCTTTTGTTTGATACTTTCTAGATCAAGTGAGAGATTGTTGGTGCAACCATAGTGATCTGAAAGTGATCAAACATATAGCCTCACTGTCAACTCAGTATGTGTCTATCAGGGTTGCACATAAGATTGTGAAAAAATTGAGAGATTGGATCTGTACTATCTAGCTCATATGATGAGTTGTAGGATATTTAAAAGGGACTGAAAATATTCTAAGACATTTGGCGTTGAGTGTGTTTAGCTCACTCAACGCCATAAGGCTGAAGGTGTTGAGTGTGTTTAGTTCATTCAACGCCATGGAGGTTGAAAGATTCTAAGGCATTAGGCGTTGAGTGTGTTTAGCTCACTCAACGCCATCGGGCTGAAAGTGTTGAGAGCGTTGAGTCCAGTCAACGCTTTCGCGGGTTAAGTGTTAACTCTGCGAATGTTGGCGTTGAGTGCGTTGACTGTCGCACTTAAGCGTTGAGTCCGTCGAGTCCACTCAACACCTTCGTCGAGTAAAGGGTTTACCTGACGAATCTGGCTCTTAGGCGTTGAGTGTATTGTATTCACTAAACGCCGTTCGACGATGCAGTTCGACGTTCTGGCCTGCGGCGCAGATTTCATCGAGCTGAGTTCGACGAATCCAGTTCGTCGTTCTGGCCTTTGGCGCAGATTTCGTCGAGCTGAGTTCGACGAATCCAGTTCGACGTTCTGGCCTTTGGCGCAGATTTCGTCGAGCTGAGTTCGACGAATGCGTTCGACGTTCTAGCCTTTGGCGCAGATTTCGTCTAGCTGAGTTCGACGAATGCGTTCGATGTCCTGGCCTTTGGCGCAGATTTCGTCGAGCTGAGTTCGAAGAATTGTTCGTCGAGCTGAGTTCGACGAATGCCCGTGCTGAGTCAAATGTTGACTTGTTGTATCTATCTCCTGGGATATAAATAAGATGTTTTAGGGTTTTCTGGGCACGGTTCCTTTCATTCAGCACAGGAGCCGATACTGTATGATAAGAAGAAAACCTAAAAACCCGACGGAAGTGTTCCCCCAATCCTGTCGCCGATTCCGATCCCGATCCCGGTGAGTGTCGCCGGCGCCTCTCCTACAACAGATCTAGCAGTCTGTGGAGATATTGAGAGTCCTCTCCCGACCTACCGCTTGTGTGACAAGTTGCTGTGGGCTCTCCCGATCATGTGGATTACTGTAGAGGCGCAAATATACTTTCTGCGCTCAAGACTCTAGCCGCTGTGTGGCCGGTCTGATTTTTCTAGAGCATCTAGGTGGAGTTCTGACTCAATCCCTCAAAGGTAATTTTTATTACAGCATGCTTTACCTCTTGATTCATGAATATTGCTAGATCCGAACTCGTTTGGGTTTTCTTGTTCTTTTTCCGCTGCGTGCACAAGTGTTGTGCCATCCCCAAAAACCCAACCAGGAGTAGTCGGACTTGACACGAGCGGGGCCTCGAGGGTGCCAACAGACAAGCCGGTCCTAGATCCAAGTGCATGAGGGGTGGTGGTATCAGCTACTCCAGTTGTCCCTGTGCTGCCGGAACCAGAGACTGGATCAGGAGTTGGGCGTTCCCCCTCCAGACGGGTGACACGCTCCAGAAGCTGTCTCAAAAGCTTGGCAGTTTCATCTTGAGGGGCCTCCCTCGCAGCAGGGGTAGCTTTCTTTCGCTGCGATCGCTTAGGAGACATCTAAAAGAAACATAAAAGAATTGAGTAAGAGAAACAGTCAGACTAAGCATAGCGAATCGAGACTACATGTTCTAGCATTCTAACACTGTTGGATACATAAATCATCTAATAGTTACAACATTTTCAGTGGACAACTCTAGGTGATAGCCATGCAAATGCAAATGCTGCCATAGAATCGCGTGCGATAGAATTACGATTGTGAAATCCATGTGTGTACAATCGTCATCTGTTGCTCTTAACACTTGTGCAATGCGTTATGATATGCATGCAATGTAATTATGCCTACAATGCATTTCTAAAAATGCCTATGAATGGATACACATGCCATGTTAAGCGCCCATATCACTTAACATGTCATGCGCCTTATGATTCTAATGTCACACACTTGAAAATATTAAACCGCCATACAATTTAATATTTGCAAGCGGTGTATATTCTAGGGGAAATTTATATGCATATAAATGTTAAGTTTGCCCATACTCCCTTAACATTTGCACGCATACTACTCATGATTATGGGTGAGTGTGTGCGTGTTTTAGCCTCGAACAACAGACAATGACAGAGTGAGTGAAGCAATGATGCATGTATAGATATTTTTACATAATAGAGTTCCAAAATATATAATACTTTCAAAATACTTTATTTTTAGTGGCTAACCTCCCTCTGATACCAACTGTCACGACCCGTCTCAACAAGATCAGAGTGCGCTTTGGGCGGGTCGTGATGCCACAGACATACAGAGAGGAACCATGCCTGCTAAGGCGGAACCAAAAATTCTACAACTAGTTTTTAAATTTGTTATTTTTGAAAAGGATTTTAATTGATTTTAAATTGGTGCGGAAGACACACATAAATAATTAAAAAGCTGTTGTACATGCATTTCTTTTATAAAAACTAAGCCACAAGCAGTACTGAAACTAAATGAATGCAACTAGTCACAAAGATAGAAATATCATAGGTGAAATGAACTAGTACAATGCTTCACCCTACAAGTTGTCCTCGATACAAAAAAAAATGTCTGACGATAACTAATACATGTGTAGATAAGGGAAAAATCAACCTTGTATATATGTTCACTTGTGTAAAATACAAAAAATGAGTACAAATATATAGATGAGAGAAAGAGAGAGGAAAGTCCTATACATGATGTGAGACTAAAGAGGAAAGAGAATAACAATAAAAAATACATAATGAGCCTAGATTAAATGGGCTTCTTTAACACTCCCCCGCAAGCTGGAGCGTATAGGTCATATGCACCCAGCTTGGACAAACACTAGTAAAACAAGGTACTTGATAAAGCCTTTGTAAGAATATCAATAACTTGATCAGTGCCCGGAACATGCTTTAATTCAAGTTTCTTCAATTGAACTTTCTCTCGAATAAAGTGACAGTCGAGCTCGATATATTTTGTGCGCTCGTGAAACACCGGATTCTTTGCTATGTGTATGACTGTTTGACTATCACAAAATAGAATAACAGATGAAGGAAATTTTACTCCCAGGTCAGTAAGGAGACTTTCAAGCCATGTGAGTTCTGAGACAACCGATGCCATCGATCGGTATTCAGCTTACGCATAGGATCGAGCGACCACGGCTTGTTTCTTACTTTTCCATGTAATGAGATGACCATCAAAATAAGTACAAAACCCACTGGTTGACCGCCGATCGTCCAGGGAACCAACATAATCGGCATCATAATAAGCAACCAATGCTGGAGCAGAGTTGGAGGTTTTGTAAACAAGCCCTTGACCCAGATCTGCCTTAAGGTATCAGAGAATCCGTTCAACCGCCTGGAGATGAGAAACCCGGGGAGCATGCATGAACTGACTGACAACCCCAACATCAAACGATATATCAGGCCTCATGACCGTTAGGTAGATCAACTTTCCTACAAGGCGTTAATAATATTCCGGGTTCTGGAGAAACAAATCATCATCAGAGGCATGAGCACATAGTTTGTGATTTGCCTCCATCGGGGTATTAGCTGGCTTGCAACCAGACTAACCATCGTATTTGAGAAGATCAAGACAATACTTCCGTTGGGAGAGGACAAGCCCATCCGGCCGTCGTGCGACCTCAAGACCGAGGAAGTAGCGAAGAGGCCCCAGGTCTTTTGTCTGAAACGCGGTGCTGAGATGCTGTTTGACCTCTTGAATCCCCTTTGAGTCATCCCCAGTAAGTAGGATATCATCAACATAAACCAACAGAAGGACGATTCCAGTTGCCCGGTGTCGGGTGAAAAGGAAGAAGTCTGCAGAGCTCCGAGTGAAACCCATGTCCCGAACCACCTTGCTGAACTTGTCAAACCACGCCCGAGGGGATTGTTTGAGACCATAGATGGATTTCTTGAGAAGACAGACATGAGACTCCCCCGTGGTCTCAAATCCGGGCGGTTGGCGCATGTAGACGGTTTCTTGAATATCTCCATTCAAAAAGACATTCTTGATATCGAGCTGATGAAGGGCCAGTGGCGGTGCACAGCCACGGAGAGAAGAACCCGAACAGTGTTGAGCTTAGTCAACAGAGAGAAGGTTTCCTCATAATCAAGACCCTGTTGCTGAGTGAAACCACGGGCTACCAGTCGGGCCTTCAGTCGGGCAATAGTGCCATCCGGAGTATGTTTGATGACGAAAACCCATTTATACCCAACAGTGTGCTGACCGAGAGGTAAAGGGACAAGGACCCAGATCTGGTTGGCCCAAAGGGCCGTCATTTCTTCGTTCATGACAGCCCGTCAGCCTGGATGTTGAAGCGCCTCGTGCACAGAGTTAGAGACAGAAACAGAGGATAATGATGTGACAAAGTGAAGAAGTGGCGGTGAAAGGCGATGTAGAGAGACATAGTTCGCCATTGGATGAGCGGTGGAGGCTGGAGCCGGAGCACCAGGTAGTGGAGTATCAGAGGTCGAAGCCGACTACAGTGGGGCAACGGGATGAGGAGAGCGACGAGAGTAGACCCGGATAACAGGTGGATGTGGACGGATCAGAGGCTGGGCAGGAGGAGGAGATGATGAGGAATGAGGAGCAGAGATGACAGGACGAACGACGGGCTCTGGAACAGGAGCGACATCCAGAGCAGAAAAGAAGTGAAGATCTTCCCGGAAAATGACGTCCGCAGAAACAGTCACCTTGCAGGTAGCAGACGAATAGCACACATAACCCTTTTGAGTGCTCGAGTAGCCTACAAAAATATTTTTGGCTGCACGGGGATCCAATTTGTCCGTAGAGGGACCGAGGTGGTGAACGTAGCATGTACACCCAAAAATGCGGGGAGTAACAGGAAAAGACGGAGTGGAGGGAAAGAGGAGGCTGAAAGGAGTAGCATTCTGGAGGACGGAAGATGGTAGGCGGTTGATAAGAAAACAGGCCGTGAAGAGTGTAATGTTCCAGTATTGTTTGGGAACCCGCATTTGAAACATAAGGGAGCGAGCTACATCAAGAAGATGACGATTCTTGCGCTCGGCGACACCATTCTGTTGTGGAGTATACTTACACGATGTTTGGTGAACAATGCCAAACTCAGAGCAGAGGGTCGCGAAGTCATTACCAGTGTACTCGCGCGGATTGTCAGTACGAATAATGCGGATGAGCGCAGAGAATTGCGTGCGAGTCTCAAGAATGAAGGCCCTGAAAACACGGGGAAGCTCAGAACGATCGCGAAGGAGATACAACCATGTCATGCGAGAGTAATCATCAATAAATGTGAGAAAGTAACGGTAGCCAGAAATACTAGTAATCTTGTACGGACCCCAGATATCGGAGTGTACCAAAACAAAAGGAGCGGAGCTCCGAGTACAATGAGAAGAAAAAGATGAACGTGACTGTTTACCAAAAATACATGTTTCACACTGAAAAGCAGGAAGAGATATATCCATGAGAGCCTTCTGGAGGACTGGGAGAGGAGCATGACCAAGACGTCGATGCCAATCCGAGGAGGAGACAGATGCGAGGAGAGTCATCAAGAAGGTAGAGCCCGTTCTGCAGCCGCCCCTACCAATGATAGTCCGCGTCTAATGATCCGTTATCAGAAAAGAAGAGGAAGTAAAGGTTAGTGAGCATTTTAAATCAGCAGTAAGACGACCAACATAAAGTAAATTGAAAGAAGAGCCCGGAACGTGAAGAGCCGAGCGCAGGAGAAGAGAGGAGGCGAGAAGAATATCAACACATCCAGAGACAGGGACGAATGCCCCATTGGCCACAGTAATGTACTTCGGGTGAGGTGAAGACAAGTACTGAGGCGGTGGAACAGAGGTGATGTGATGAGTGGCACCAGAATCGAGGATCCATCGCGGGCCAGAGGAGAGGCATGCGATACCTTCATTGGAGATGGAGGCAACGGAGGCAACCGAGGCAGGCGGGCGGCTGAGCAGTCCATGAAGATGCTGGAGCTGAAGACGAACCTCGTCGAGGTCAGTACGAGTGGGAGAGGGGTCGATGACAGCAGCAGAGGCCTGATGACGAGGAGGTCGACCATGCTTGCGATAGCACATGGCTTCAAGATGCCCGTCTTTGCCGCAGAACGAGCACTTAGGCCGAGGCCGTCCACCCCGACCACGTCCCCGAGAATCAGAGCGGCCTCCACGAGCTGAAGACAGAAGAGACAGTAAAGGAGCAGGGGCCTGCTGTATAAGGGCCAGAGAAGGAGGTCCAGACACATCCGCAGGCGGGGAGACTTTGAGAAGCATCGAGCACACATCTGAGAAGGACGGGGTAACAGTAGAGGAGAGGATGTGAGCCCGTACACTGTGAAGGTGATGGGGTACCCGAGCCATCATCATGGCTATACCCACAACTTCCTTTTGGGCACGTTGGGCAGCAAGGTCCACAGTAGGAGGCTGATGTTGGATCCAAGCTTCGACCAGAGACCGAGCCTGGGCAACAAAGGAGGTCAGATCGGTCGCGCCACTTCTATCAAGGGCCTGGAGAGCAGTGATAATGTCGTACAAATGGTGGAGACTATCCTTGCCGGAGTAAAGGGTGTGGAGCTCGTCCCACATGCCCTTGGCAGTCTCGTGGTACATGGCTAGGCGATAAGACTCGCCATCAAGGGAATTAAGGATCCATGTCTGCATACGACCATCATTGCGTAACCAATCGTCAGTAGGAGTACCAGTAACGACCTGGGTCAAGTGATGAAGAAACCCCTTGTATTGTAGGACCCGACGAACAGAGTGCGCCCATTCCACAAAATTCTTCTTGCCGGTTAGAGATATAGTAGTAATACGGAGCTCATCGCACACTTCTGGAATAGAGGCCGGACGGTCTGCAGGAGGAACCGCCGTTCCGACAAAATCAGCAAAAGAAGCCATGAAGAAGAGATGCGGCTAGGAGAACAGACCGGTAACCGAGGAGACCGCGCGACTAGAGCTGAGATCGCCTAGTCACGATGAGAAGACACCAGCGGCAGGAAGAGGCCGCGACCAAAGTCGGAGCCCGATATAAAGAGAAGGCAGTAGCTGACAGAGAAGCTGCGCGGATAGAAGAGAGGAGAAGACCGCGACCTAAAAGCGGGAAGGCAACAGTCCGCACGGTCTGGCTTAGCGCAGCAGTGGTCAGAGAAAAAAGAGGCCCCGAGCGGGCATAGAGAAGAGACCGCGAGTAAAGAAGACTCAAGCAGATAGAGAGACCAGATCGCATCGAACAAGAACAGTCCGCGACGAGTAAAAGGTCGCGAGTAGGACTCCAGCGACAAGGCAGCGGATAGCAGAACACAGCAGACCAGAAGAGTCCGCGAGGAAGACGAGGCAGAAGGGGCGAGCAGAAACAGGCCGCAGCGAGCGGGAGCAGTCCACCAGAAGAGCAGGAGCAGGCCGCTAGAGGCCGCTTGAGGCGAGCAGGAGCAGGACGCGAGACGAGATCGCGGTCTGGACTAGTAGAAGCGCTTAGGGGAGCAGGCCGCGAGATGAGCAGGCCGCGAGAGAGAGCAGGCCGCGAGAAGAGCAGGCCGCGAGAGGAGCACGCCGCGAGAAGAGCAGGCCGCGAGAGGAGCAGGCCGCGAGAGGGAGCAGGCCACGAGAAGAGACCGCGAGAAGAGAGGGCGGTCTGGAGGAGATCGAAGCGGTCTGACCCAGGAGCAACAGGGAGAGGTGGACCCCACGAGATAGAGAGGGAAGGCTATAAGAAGCCTGAGGGGAGGGGTGGAACCATAGAGAAGAAGAGGAAGCGGAAGAAGAAACGCAGAGCGGACAGGTGAAATAGGCCGCAAGAGACCGAGCGGCAAGAGCCGGCAGCGGACAAAAGAGCAGTCCGCAGCAGGCCGCAGGAAGAGAAGAGGACCACACGGGATAGGCGGTTAAGAAGAGGGAAACCGCCCAAGGAGAACCGGTTCCTCTGATACCATGTACATAAGGGAAAAATCAACCTTGTATATATGTTCACTTGTGTAAAATACAAAGAATGAGTACAAATATATAGATGAGAGAAAGAGAGAGGAAGGCCCTATACATGATGTAGGACTAAAGAGGATAGAGAATAACAATAAAAAATACATAATGAGCCTAGATTAAATGAGCTTTTTTAACAACATGAATAGAAAAATCCAACAGTAACTGAAACAAAATACATAGAACCTGGTGATACATTAAACAAAATGAAACCTCCAAGCAAGCTGTAGCTGACAGACGAAAAACCCAGGAACCGGACGACGCAGTCACGAAACCTAAGACAAATCCAAACAGAAGGAAAATGACTCAGAACATGAAAACACATAAAGATTCAAGTTAATAAATTGCACAAAAGTAAGCAGAGGAAACAAGAACTCAGTGAACTAGTTTTACACGTAGCAATCTACTACCAGACATGTAACCATGTCAAACAAGATGCTTTTACTTAAATGGCTTACTCCGGAGTTTAGCCTAGCTGCAATACCATAATCGGAATACATTCAAGGGTGAAGGTGTTGTCATTTGGTGTACATGATTCTAGTGTATGAATTGACGCAAGACTTAACAACAACAGTGCTTGCAATGGTCGACTAATGGTTTCTGTTACCAGTTAGTCGGGAGCTCGATTCGACGCGTCACACAAAACCAACACCCGGCTCTCAATGTTTGCCTAAGATATTAGACAATTTCAGGGATTCATAATTTATTTGGACAGTTTATTAATTAGACGATTCCAGTCTATAAGGGTCTACATCATAACAAAAAGTGAAGTAATTAGATCTCATGTTTGTAAGCGAGAGAGGTTTCTTTACTTGCCTTAAGGTGACTTCGAAAATGCTAGTGACAGCTAAGTGGTGCAAGCGAGGTTAGATGCTCGCGCTAAACCTGTTCAAGATCAAAATGCATTTCAAACAAGATTTCTACACTTGCACATGCGTTTGATATTCACACCACACAACAAGAGAGGGGTTTAGAAGTTTACCTCGCTCAAAAGTGAGGGTAGTAGAGACTACCGCGAGGGATCGGGAGTTTTGGCGGCGTTTGAAAGCAAAAATCCCTAATTCGGAGAGGGCTTGGAGCGATTCCACCACCTAAATCCGAGGACACGCACTGGAAAACACACAAATCCGAGATTAGCGGGTTATACGATGAATATAGGTTGGATCGTCCAAAAACTCTAGATCAGAGAGCGAAAAATTAGCGTAAAAAAATTAGGGCAAATTGAAAACGAGAGTTAGGCGGGGATCCTTACCCAAGAACACCAGATCTGGGCTCATAAATCCACGAAGAGGGGTTTCGAGCGAAACCCTAGGAGTCTTTCACGAAATCCACCGGCCGGAATGAGGAGCTAGGGTTGCCGGAGAAGAAACGACGCTCTTGCCCTCACTGGCCGAAGAAGGAGAAGAGGAAGGGAGAAGGTTGCCGGCCAAAGGAAGAGCCGGAGACGACGGGGAAACAGGGAAAGTGCCGTCGGCCCTGGAGGGGGGGTTTGCCGGCCACTGGAGGCGGAGGAGGGGGCTGCCGGGCGTTCGGGAGGCGGAGGCGGGGCCGTCGGGGGCGAAGGAGGCGGGATCGGGAGGAAAAATCCTGCGGCTGTGGCTTGCGATACAGGAGAGAAGGGGTCGACGGGTTACAGGATGCAGGAATGATGAAATGGGTGGGGGGGGGATCGGGTTTTAAAGAGGGTAAGTCTTTTATTATTATTTCTTACTATTATTATTTATTATTTTGTTATGAAAATGAGGTTACAAGCAGAATTGGAAGAATATAACTCAATTCCTTGTAAAGAAAGTTCCCATAAAGAAAACAAATTCAAATTTATTCAAGAAGGATATTGACGGCGCGCCACGACCCACTCGCATGTACACCCGCAAGAGGCGGTGATCCGCTGCCCGGATGGACGATCAGAGTCCATGGTCGCGCCCGGATGCTCGATTCCAGTCACTTTCATGTTTTATGTTTTTTGTTTGGATGTGTATTTATCCCCCGATCGGCCCAAACATTGTGAGCCGTCCGATCGGGATAGTTGTATTTATTTTATTCTGTACAGGTGGGTGCTGGTTCAAAGGGGGAAAGCACCGGTTCACCCCTAGGGTTATAAATTCGAGCGGTTTTGTTGCAGGAGGTATCGAGGGTTTTACGCAAGTTAGAACCGCTTGATCCTGCTCTCTGGTGCGACGCCGGAGCCGACTCCCGCCCCTGGTGCGATTCCAGGCCGCTTCCTCCTTCCCCGCCCGCTGGTGCGCCGCCGGCGCCGCCTCTATTTCTCCTCCCGGCCAGCCACAGTAAGCCCGCGCCCGCCCTTTCTCCTCCCGGCCAGCCACAGTAAGCCCGCGCCCGCCCTTTCTCCTCCCGGCCAGCCACAGCAAGCCCGCACCTCCCCGTCCTTTCTCCTCCCGGCCAGCCACAACAAACCCGCAACTCCGCCCTTTCTCCTCCCGGCCAGCCACAGCAAGCCCGCTCACTTCCGCCTCTATTCTCACCGTTGGCCTCTGAAGCCCAGTTTTCCCCTCCTAATAGTCTTCTGGAAACTTCCCCGCACCACTCTGGCCTCATCCCCCTTCCCCAACAACAACCTACTACCCCACTGCCTCCTAAATTGCAACTTACCTCACTAGGACTCTTTATCCCTCCCGCCTGAACCCCAACAGCCTTCCCCATCTCCATTTTCCCTTCCCCTGTCGTGAAATCCACTTCAAACAGCCGCACCAGTACAACAACCTCTGCTTCCCTCCTCCAACATTACCTCTGCCTACGTATGCAACCCGTGGTATAAAGTTCTGTCCTTTACTGTTGTTTATTTTTGTACTCATACTGTGGTGGATTTCTAGTATATTGTGCTAACAGTTCAACTGTCGTACCATTTGCGGGATTTATTTTGTGGTCACTTAATTTTAATTGCGCCTTGTTCGATTGCAAAATTAAAACTTTGTTCTTCTTTGATTAATTGCTTGCAACCGCGCATGTCTCTGCTGACTTTTACAATAATTGATTACCTGTTGCAATTTTAAGTGGACCACTCTTACACGACACTACACAGCATTTGCATTTAATATTACAATTAGAGAAGCTCTTCTTGAATCGCATCAAATTGGTATCAGAGCTCTAGGTTAGAGTCATTGCATGTTATGTAGTGGTAGGGATTATCGTCATTCCATGTCAAGTCAAAATCATCACAGCGATAGGACCGTTAGCTCGCAGACGGACATGACACCCGCGGAATTCCAAAGGCTTGTTCTTGATCGATTTGATCAAATGGGCGTCCAATTCGACATACTTAGAGGTGATATCACGAGGGTTAGTACGAGAGTAGGCCAGTTAGAGACACCGAGAGATCAAACGAACCCTGTACCTCATGAGGAACCTCTCGAGGACCTTCCAGGTGCCACACCCCTCCCCCGAGACGTGGTAGAGACGGCCCTCGCCGAGAGTTCCCGCCCGCACTAGGAGCAAATTATCGTCGTGGTTTCGAGTTTCGACGAGCTCGCCCTTTGGATGCGCCACGTCATCCACCACCTCGTCGAAGGGACAGACACCGATATGACTATGACGATGACGACGAATACGGTGACTTCCGTGAGCCCCGTCGAGGCATGACTCCAGAGGAGGATGACATTACCCGACGGATCCGTATTGATGCTCCTACCTTCGATGGTCCCTTGGGCCGAAGGCATTCAACGATTGACTCATGGACATGGACCACTACTTTGACTGGTTCGAGATGAACAACGAGAGGCGAGTACGGTTCGCGAAGATGAAACTAATTGGTCAAGCGAAGATTTACTGGTCGAGTCTGGAGAGGTCCTTGGAGCGTGATGGCTATTACCCCATTACCCAATGGGATGAGATGAAGCAGCGCTTACAGGATAAGTATTTTCCTGCTTCTTACCGAGATCAGCTGTTAGATCAGTTGTACGCGCTACGTCAGGGTACTCTTTCTGTTGCTAATTACATGTCTTGATTTGACGAACTTGTAGTTCGCAGCGACATTATGGAGGAGCCCATTGCCACGGCCTCGCGCTTTCGCGCGAGTCTTAGATCAGATATCCGAAGGGAACTAATTCCCCATAGGATGGAGTCGGTTGAGCAGGTTTTTCAGCTTGCCCTCGAATACGAGCAGTATTTGCGCTCAGACGGCCTGAGACATACCACCCCTAGACCTGATGCTTCCACATTTAGGAAGCCCGTCCCTGCCACGACTCCCACCACCCCTCGCCCATCCACAGATGCGACAGAGAAAGCTATTGTTCCAGGAGTCCCCAAACCTGGGGGCGTCCAATGCTATCGTTGTTCCGGCAGAGGGCATTTCGCTGCCCAATGCCCTACCAGGAATTTGTTGATTGAGGATTCTAGCGAGCCCAGCGGCGAGGCTGAGGGCGACGCCACTGAGGAGGTTACGACTATTGTTGAGGGTGGTTGGAAGAGCAATGCTGAGAGATCGTTAGAGGTAGGAGTCCTCCGCCGCATCCTCCACACCCCACGTGCTGAAGAGGATTGGCGACGCACCACTATCTTTTTCACTTACTTCCAGAGCGCAGGAGGACCCTGCAAGCTCGCCATCGATAGTGGAAGTTGCGTAAATATTATTGCTAAGAAAGGGTTGGAGAGGATGCAGCTTACTGCTGAGGCCTATCCACATCCATATCGTGTCCTTTGGGTGGACAAGTCCACCATACAAGTTACACAGCGGTGCCTGGTGCCGATCCGTTTAGCGTCTACAGAGGACCGAGTTTGATGCGACGTTATCCCTATGGATGTCGCTCACGTTCTCTTTGGGAGACCCTGACTTTACGATCGTGACGCCACGTGTTATGGTCGTTCCAACACATGCGTTTTTTTTGACAAGGGTCGAAAGATTACTCTCACCCCGACTCAGCCCAGGGATCCTCCCAAGGACAAGGTTGATTCGTCAGTTAGTGCGGGATCGTCGAGACCCCTGCATATCTTGAGAAGGGGTGATTTCTTGAGAGAGAGCCTGGAGACTGGGATCATGTTTATTATAGCAGCCACGTTGGCGACCGAGACCCCTAGCGAGGCTGAGATTACTGACCCAGATGTTCAGCAGTTGATGGATGACTTTACGGACATTATGCCCGAGGAGCTCCCCGATGAGCTTCCTCCGCTGAGGGACATCCAACATGCGATTGACCTAATCCCCGGGGCATCTTTGCCCAATCTGCCACACTATCGTTTAAACCCAACTGAGCATGCAGAGCTAAATCGGCAAGTTGATGAACTTTTGCGGAAAGGGTTTATACGAGAGAGTCTCAGCCTGTGCGCCGTGCCAACCCTTCTGACTCCGAAGAAGGACGGTAGCTGGCGCATGTGCATCGATAGCCGTGCCATAAATAAGATCACGGTGAAGTATCGTTTTCCGATTCCCTGCCTCGATGATCTCCTGGATTCGATGACTGATGCCCAGATCTTTTCGAAGATCGACCTTCGCAGCGGGTACCACCAGATCAGAGTTAGAGAGAGGGATGAATGGAAGACGGCCTTCAAGACGAAGGACGGCTTGTACGAGTGGATGGTGATGCCGTTCGACTTATCGAACACACCCAGTACATTCATGAGGGTGATGACTCAAGTTTTGCGGCCCTATATGAGCAAATTCTTTGTTGTATATTTCGATGATATCTTGATATACAGTTGGAGTCGCACCGAGCATTTACGCCACATTCGTCTGGTGTTCGATCTCCTCCGAAAGGAGCATCTATACATCAACTTGAAGAAGTGCTCGTTCTTATCCACGTCCATTCATTTCTTGGGTTATGTTGTATCAACATCGGGTATTTCTGTCGATCCTGACAAGGTCAGGGCGATTCGAGAGTGACCTATCCCCTCGAACATTCATGAGGCTCGTAGCTTTCATGGGCTTGCCACCTTTTATAGGAGGTTTGTCCGAGCGTTTAGTTCAGTCATGGCCCCCATTACGAGCTGCCTTCGTAAGGGAGAATTTGTTTGGATGAAGGCCGCCACTCGTGCCTTTGAGGAGATCAAGGAGAGACTGTCTACGACTCCCGTATTACGTTTACCAGATTTCTCCCAGCCCTTCGAGGTAGCTTGTGACGCGTCAGGAGTTGGTATCGGCGCAGTCCTTAGTCAGGAAGGCCACCCAGTGGCCTACTTTAGCGAGAAGTTGAACGAGGCCCGTCAAAAATATTCTAATTATGACCGGGAGTTCTATGCCGTTGTGCAAGCACTGCGATACTGGCGACATTACCTCTTGCACAAGGAGTTCATCCTATACTCAGATCATTAGGCCCTGAGATATCTCGACTCCCAAAAGAAACTAAGTCATCGTCACGCCAAGTGGGTGGAGTACATGCAGGAGTTTCACTATGTTCTGAAGCACCGAACAGATGTTGAGAACAAACCTGCAGACGCCTTGAGTCGCCGAGTTAGCATCCTCCACTCCATGCGTACCCGAGTCGTGGGATTCGATCAGTTAGTCTATGTCTATCCTGAGTGCCCAGATTTTGGGAACGTCTACACAGCACTATCGAGGGACCCTCTTGATCTGCAAGAGGGCTACTCGATTTCTGACGGGTATCTATTTATGAACTCTCGCCTCTGCATTCCACAGTCATCCCTCCGAGATTTCCTCATCTGGGAGTTGCACGCAGGCGGAGCTGCGGGGCACTTTGGCAGGGATAAGACGATTGCATTTGTCGAAGATCGTTTCTTCTGGCCCGGCCTAAAGAAAGACGTCACCAGGGTAGTGAGGCATTGTGGAGTTTACCAGCTGGCGAAGGGATCTCGTCAGCCTACCGGCCTATACACCCCACTTCCCATCCCTGAGAGGCCCTAGTCTGATATTAGTATGGATTTTGTCCTCGGGCTCCCTCGCACTTTGAGGAAGCTAGACTCAATATTTGTTGTAGTTGATCGCTTTTCCAAGATGGCGCATTTCATTCCTTGCCGAAAGACCGCTGACGCCTCCCACGTGACAGCGTTATTCTTTAGGGAAGTATTGAAGTGTCATGGTCTCCCCACCTCTATAGTCTCTGATCGCGATGTACGATTCATGAGCTATTTCTGGAAGACCCTATGGAAAAAGACGGGTACGACCCTGAAGTTTTCCTCCGCCTACCACCCGCAGACGGATGGACAAACGGAAGTGGTTAACCGTAGTCTTGGGGCTCTTCTTCGTTGACTAGTTAGGGATAGTCCATCGACCTGGGATTCTGTCCTTCCCATAGCCGAATTTGCATACAATAGCTCAGTCAATAGGACCACAGGCTTGATTCCATTTCACATCATCTTAGGGTACGAGCCTAGGAAACCAGTTGATTTGGTGGATATTCCTCTAGGATCCAGACGTAGTGAGTCAGCCGAGTCTTTCATCCAGCATGTGCATGCATTACACGAGTCGGTCCGAAAAAAATTGCAGCTAGTAATGATTATTATAAGAATCAAACAGACCAACACAGGCGGGAGCAAATCTTTAAAACAGGGGAACAGGTATTAGTTCGCATTCGTTCTGAGAGGGCCCCACAAGGGTCAGCAAAAAAATTAAGCGCATGTAGAATGAGCCCTTGTACAGTGGTACAACGG
Source organism: Platanthera guangdongensis (assembly GCA_039583875.1). Classification (NCBI taxonomy): domain Eukaryota; kingdom Viridiplantae; phylum Streptophyta; class Magnoliopsida; order Asparagales; family Orchidaceae; genus Platanthera; species Platanthera guangdongensis. The sequence goes on along the minus strand of CM077153.1, from coordinate 133,694,418 downwards.
ATTGGTACAAATGCATATGAGGTAGACATCCCTCATGGTATGGGCATCAGCCGAGTATTCAACGTAGAGGATTTGACTCCTTACTACGACGAGCATGCGTACGTGGACCCACTCTCCACCCTGCCACCCGAGCCCTCATCTGCCATATCTCCACCTCCCGAGCCTTCTCCTCCTGTTGCCCCTACTTGTCCCTCTTTGTTATCCCCCGCGGCGTCGCGTCATGCAGAGGGGCTTGCACCTTCAGCGGTTCCACTGATATCATCACCAGCCGGAGATACATCATTACCAGACGGAGATACATCATTGCCAGACGGAGATACAGTAGTGCCAGACGGAGACACATTGGTACCACCCGCTTCTACAGACGACGTGCTTCAGATCGTTGGACACGACTTCCACGCCGCGGGCGGGCAAGATACCCTACGCTATCTTGTCCGTTGGAGCGGCCGGTCCCTGCACGATGCTACTTGGATCTCCCCGGAGGAGCTCAAAAGACTCTCCCCGCGGCTCCGCAGCTACTACGATCACGCGCACTCATCGGAGTTGAGTGCTTTTAAGCCCGGGGGAGTTGACGGCGCGCCACGACCCACTCGCGTGTACACCCGCAGGAGGCGGTGATCCGCTGCCCGGATGGTCGATTAGAGTCCATGGTCGCGCCCGGATGCTCGATTCCAGTCACTTTCATGTTTTATGTTTTTTGTTTGGATGTGTATTTAGCCCCCGATCTGCCCAAACATTATGAGCCGTCCGATCGGGGTAGTTGTATTTATTTTATTCTGTACAGGTGTGTGCTGGTTCAAAGGGGGAAAACACCGGTTCACCCCTAAGGTTATAAATCCAAGTGGTTTTGTTACAGGAGGTATCGAGGGTTTTACGCAAGTTAGAACCGCTTGATCCTGCTCTATGGTGCGACGCCGGAGCCGACTCCCGCCCCTGGTGCGATTCCAGGCCGCTTCCTCCTTCCCCGCCCGCTGGTGCGACGCCGGCGCCGCCTCTATTTCTCCTCCCGGCCAGCCACACTAAGCCCGCGCTCGCCCTTTCTCCTCCCGGCCAGCCACAGTAAGCCCGCGCCCGCCCTTTCTCCTCCCGGCCAGCCACAACAAGCCCGCACCTCCCCGTCCTTTCTCCTCTCGACCAGCCACAACAAACCCGCACCTCCGCCCTTTCTCCTCCCGGCCAGCCACAGCAAGCCCGCTTACTTCCGCCTCTATTCTCATCGTCGGCCTCTGAAGCCCAGTTTTCCCCTCCTAATAGTCTTCCGAAAACATCCCCGCACCACTCTGGCCTCATCCCCCTTCCCCAACAGCAACCTACTACCCCACTGCCTCCTAAATTGCAACTTACCTCACCAGGACTCTTTATCCCGCCCGCCTGAACCCCAACAGCCTTCCCCATCTCCATTTTCCCTTCCCCTGTCGTGAAATCCACTTCAAACAGCCGCACCAGTACAACAACCTCGGCTTCCCTCCTCCAACATTACCGCCGCCTACGTATGCAACCCGTGGTATAAAGTTCTGTCCTTTACTGTTGTTTATTTCTGTACTCTTACTGTGGTGGATTTCTAGTATATTGTGCTAACAGTTCAATTGTCGTACCATTTGCGGGATTTATTCTGTGGTCACTTAATTTTAATTGTGCCTTGTTCGATTGCAAAATTAAAACTTTGTTTTTCTTTGATTAATTGCTTGCAACCGCGCGTGTCTCTGCTGACTTTTACAATAATTGATTACCTGTTGCAATTTTAAGTGGACCACTCTTACACGACACTACACAACATTTGCATTTAATATTGCAATTAGAGAAGCTCTTCTTGAATCGACCCTCCACTGCATCAGATATATTCGATAGTCGATACGAAACAAGAGAAGAAATACACAAGACAAAAATATACAACATTGAAAATATAATTCGACAGCAGGTCTAATCTTCTCCTCCTTTCTTCTCTGCTGCTGCTACAACATATCCTGAAAGAATTATCAGAGAACTATTTGGATGAAGAGCATATAATCCTTGCAATTTTTCAAGCAAGGATTCATCATCAACAGAGGATTCAAAAATACTTAGAGCCATATAGTCCTTAGATTGCTGAGAAATGACTTATTTTTGAAGACTCTTCTTCAACTCCTTTCTTTTGCATTCTCTTCTTGTATTGTTGAGCAAAATGTTTTAAGAATCTCTCTAAAGGATTCAGTCACTCGTTCTAAAAGTCTCCTTATCAAAAGACTCAGTGTGTCGGTGGTTTAAAATCTCCTTGCCAAAAGACCTGATGTTGGTTCAAGATCTAGCTGTTGGTTCTGAGGTAGTGTATTCCTAACAAAGTGACAGAAGAGTGGATGCACCCAAATTTTGGGGAACCACTATAGTTTTGCTGTCTTCTGTGATTGTATTTTTTGTGATTGGTTGCTGTGCTGTGTTTTTATTTACTGCAATAATTCCCTGACTAATTATCTGTGAATGCAAATTTTGTGTTAATTGTAATTCAGTAACTTAATCAAGTTAAATTTTAAATCTGTATTCACCCCTCTCTAGAGAATTATCTGAGAATTTTGTCAACTGTTCTCACTTTTAATTAGTATTAGTGGGAGATTGATCAAATAAATGTTAACACCTTAATCAAAAGCTGAACAGTTGAACAATTATACATATTACTATAGACATCTACTTTCAAAATAATATCTAATAATTTTAAAGGATTTGCATACACAAGAACTCCAATGTAACTTACAGAAATTTACACTCTGCAAGGTTAGAATCAAATTATATATGAATTGTATTAATGAACGTATTTTTTGTTCTATTCTTACAAGATCACTTATGCTCTGCAAGGAAGATACTAGTAGGAACACTACAAAAGAATCTGTTCCAAGATCTAAATGAACCGAAGAAAAAAAGAGAGTAAAAGATTGGGATGCAAAAACAATAAACATTCTAGTCTCTACTATGTCTGATGAGATATTACAGAAGGTAGCTGATTGTCAGTCAACCAAAAAATTTGGGAGTCTCTATCCATGATTATAGATGGAAGTTCTGATGAAAGAAAGAACAAAATGTCCTTTCTCATATCCCAATACGAGAACTTTCAGAAGAAAGCTGAAGAGACCGTTGCTGAAATATATGAGAGATTCAACATTATTGTGAGTGAACTCAAATGATTGGATAAGGAAATGTCACTCACAGAGATAAATGACAAGTTTCTCATGTGCTTTCCAAGCACATGAGACTCAAGGATATTGGCCATCAGAGAGTCTAGATGTCACAAGAAAATGACTACTGATGCTCTGTTAGACAAACTCAAGTCCTATGAATTTCTCCTGAAGAGTAGGACTGAGTCTGATGTGAATGACAAACTCTCTACCCCTAGAGAAAAGTCCATTGCTTTGAAAGCAGCTGATGGAGAGCCTTTAATTTCTAAAGAGGAGATGTTTAATCTCATTGCCAGAAGATTCTGAAGGTGGATCAAATCAGAAGACTCCATGAGAAGAAAAAAGAGCTCCAGTAAGCCAAAGTTTGACAAAACCCCCAGCAAGGAGGTCATTTGCTTTGCCTGCAGGAAGTCAGGACACATTGCTCCAAACTGTCCAGAAAACACGAAGGAAAAGTCAAGAATGAAGGAGCACAAGGCGCAGTCATTCAAGAAAAAGGATAAGAAGAAGGAAATAAGTTTCATTGCAGAAACCTGGATTGACTCAGACTCAGAGTCAAGCTTATATTCTGAGAGTGAAGATGAAACTGCTCTTGAAGAAGCCTGCTTGATGGCTTTGAAAGATTGTTTAGATGATGAATAAGATCAGGTATTCTACTTTGATGATATTGATTTTTCTTTTAATTATTTTTAAAAAAGTTATAAGGATTTTTGCAAAGACCAAATAGAACAAATCAAACAACTCAAAAAAGAATTAGAGAAATTAAGAAATGAAAATCACTATTATGTGAATTATGAACTTAAAATAAAAATAGGAAGACTAGAGAAATAAATGACTGGATTGACTAATGTAAATAAAACCTTAAAAGATGAGCTATCAAAGACAAGAACTTTTATGGATTCTTTAAATGAAAGTAGTCAACAACTCAAGAATATCATTGTGATTTTCACTATGAGATTTAATTACTTAGGATTGGGTGCTGAGCCAACTAGCTCAGGTAAAATATCCAACACACCTGCTGATAAGAGAGAACTAGAGAGAAGGAAACTAAGGAGAGAACTAGAGAGGAATTAGGGTTAGAGAGGAAGGAGGGAAATACCCTGAATGTTCTTGAATGCCTCCAAAAGAAAGGGCCCTCAGATATAAATATACCCGAGCCCAAGAGGGGCCGACCGACCCCTCCCCATGGGGCTGAACCAGATGGGTTCAGTCCAAACCGCCGGATTTAGAGTGTGGGGGCTGAACGGGATGGTTCAGCCCCGTTGCCACCTGTTGTCTTCTTCTGTCTGCGAGTGTATGTACGCCCAAAGAACTGAGTCTTGTTCGGAGGCGTAACATCCCTCTCTCCATCAAGAACCAGCTTGTCCCCAAGGTGGTAGTCCGGGTAGAGCTCCCTGAACTCCAACAGATCGACCCAAGTATTATGTGCTGCTAACAAGTGTTTCCATTTGTCAAGGAGCTCGGGGCGGTACTCGGTACCCCGATGTTTCCTTTGTGCATTAAGATCTCCACGGGTATCAAACGTTGTTTGTCGGCTATTGTGGCTTCTGAAAGGAAAGGGCTGACCTGAATTGTGTCGCCGAGCTGCTGTTTAAGTAGGGGCACATGGAATGTCAGTTAAATACGCGATCCCTCGGGTAGGGCCAAGGTATATGCGAGAGGACCCACACGATGGATGATACGAAAGAGCCCTTAGTAACGAGGAGCCAGTTTCTGGTTCGTTCGGCGGGCTACAGACACTTGCCTGTAAGGTCGGAGCTTGAGGAAGACTTCATCGCCAACGACGAACTCCCTTTCCTTGCGATGCTTGCCGGGTTGGGCCTTCATGCGATCCTGTGCGGTCCGGAGATTCTCATGCAAAGTGGCGATAGTATGGTCCCGTTCTTTGAGTGCCCGATCCACGACCGGTACTGCTATGCTGCCCGGTTCATGGCTGCTCAAGGAGGGAGGAGGACGACCATAAACGATCTCGAATGAGGTCATCTTGCTGACAGAATGGTAGGAAGTGTTGTAGCAATATTCAGCCCAGTGTAGCCAACTGGTTCATGTCCGCGTCTCATCCATCGTGAAGCATCAGAGGTATGTTTCCACGCCCCGATTGAGAACCTCAGTCTGACCATCTGTCTAGGGGTGATTTGTCGTGCTGAAGCGTAGGCTAGTCCCCGGTAATCGAAAAAGCACCCGCCAGAAATTGCCCACGAATGTCGGATCCCGGTCGGAAATGATAATGCGCAGTATGCCGTGGAGGCGGACAATTTCTCGAACAAAGAGATCGGCGACAGACTCGCCGGTGTATGGATGACTCAACGCCAAAAAATGTCCATATTTCGAGAGCTTGTCGACCACAACCAATATAACTGTCTTGCCCTGAGACTTGGGCAACCCGTCGATGAATTCTATGGACACCGTCTCCCAAATGAGGTGCGATATCTCCAGAGGGGTAAGCAAGCTGGATGGAGAGGTCGTCTCATACTTCTACTGCTGGCATATCTCGCACTACTGCACAAACTGCTGGATGTCGCGCCGTAATCCCGTCCAAAACACATTCACCCGTGGCCTCTGAAGAGTCCGGAGTATTCCTGCATGACCACCTGTCGGGGAAGAGTGGAACTCGTGCATCATAACTGTGGTGGAATGACCACTCGGTCCTGATAATAAAGCTTGTCATTCATCAGCTGGTAGCCCGGTGTAGTGGGCTGCCCCTGTCAAAGAGCCTCCACGATGACTCGCAGTGCGGGGTCTCACATGATCTCCTCCTGAATATCATCTAGAGACTCTAGCAGGGGACCTGAAAGTTGGCCGATGGAACTCTCTGGTAAGCGGGATAAAGCATCGACAACCACGTTCTCCTTGCCCTGCCGGTAAAGAATCTCATAATCATAGCCCAATAGTTTTGTCACCCACTTCTGCTGAAGCGGAGAGGAGACCCGCTGTTCCAAGAAGTGCTTCAAGCTCTGAAGGTCAATACGGATTTTGAAATGTCTCCCCAACAAGTAAGACCGCTACACGACCACCACATGAATGATCACCAACATCTCCTTCTCATACGTGGAAAGCCCCAGAGTTCGGGGTGCCAACGCTTTGCTGTAGAAGGCCAGAGGCCGGCCCTCCTGCATCAACATCGTGCCGATGCCCATGCCGGATGCATTTGTTTTTAGCACAAACTCCTTGTTGAAATCGGGGAGGACGAGAACCGGAGTGGTCGTCATGACCCCCTTAAGGGTTTGGAATGCTGCTTCCGCCTCCTCCGACCAATGAAAGACTTCCTTCTGTAATAATTGAGTCAGGTGGCGAGCGATCTTGCCATAATCCTTGACAAATCGCCTGTAATAACCGGTGAGGCCCAGGAAGCCCTGTAATGCTCAGACCGTATGAGGACGAGGCCACAATAGCATGCTCTCGATCTTCTTGGGATCAGCCTTGACACCGCTAGCGAAGATCAAATGTCCCAGGTACTCCACCTCCTCTTGCCCGAACGAACACTTATACTGCTTGGCATATAGCTGATGCTGGCAGAGGATGGTGAAAACGTGCTCGACATGGGGCAAGTGCTCCTCCCAACTGGTACTGTAGATGAGGATATCATCAAAAAAAAATCAGCACTGATCGATGGAGGAGAGGACGAAAGATCTCGTTCATGACGGCTTGGAACATGGACGGGGTGTTGGTGAGCCCAAACGACATCACCAGGAACTCATAGTGCCCATCACACGTACGAAAAACTGTTTTGTTTATGTCCTCCTCGCGCATCCGAATCTGATGGTAGCCCGATTGAAGGTCGAGCTTGGTAAAGAGGCGAGCGTCGTGCAGTTCGTATAACAATTCCTCGATCAGAGGGATGTAGAACTTATCCTTGATAGTTGAGCTGTTCATACCTCTGTAGTCCACACAAAACCGCCACCACCCGTCCTTTTTTTGACCAGGATGATGGGAGACGAAAAGGAGCTAGTACTGGGGTGTATGATTCCGGCGATAAGCATTTCCCTAACGTTGCTCTCTATCTCAGTCTTCTGGATGTACGGGTAGCTGTACGACCGGATGTTGGTGGGTTCGACGTCCGTCTTGAGCTGGATCTGATGATCTCTGAACCGCGGTGGTGGGAGTGTGTAGGGTGTCTGAAATATATCGGCTTACTGTTCCAGCAACGCATGCATCTGCACTGGTACAACTTGAGGAGCGGTGGGGGCCGGTGTGACCTCCATAATCATTGCCATGCTATTGTGCTGCCCTGACTCTCTAGTCGCTCCAAACTCTGAAGGCAAACTTTCTTCATCGGGGAAGATTTTAGTCCCCCCAGACAGTACTGCTTCCCATGCTGTAAGAGTTCCATTGTCATCTGATCCCAGTCAAATGTAACCCGCCTCAGTTGCTGCAGCCACTGAACCCCAAGCACCATGTCAGAGCTCTTGATAGGAAGAAGATAGACCTCTGTGCGCCCTGAGTATCCATGCATCCGTAACTCCACCCCTTTCATAACACCCTCGCACTGAAGTTTGCTCCCATCGACCACCATGACATGAAAAGCAGCTCCCTTATCAATCACGTGCCCCACCCGTTGTGCCACATCGGGATGGATGAAGTTGTGGGTGCTCCCACAATCCACCAAAATCGTCACCTTCTCCTGACTAATCTTCCCTGCGGTTCGCATAGTGAGGGGAGCGCTGCATCCTTCCATCGTCTGTATGGATACCCCAAACTCTGTCAAGTCCAAGCTCCCCTCCAACTCTGACTCGGGAGAAAGCTCGTCCTCCACATTCTCATTTAGCATGTAAACCTGTATCTTCTGACATTTGTGACCGGGCATAAAATTTTTGTCGCAGTTGAAGCAAAGTCCTTTCTCCTTCCTCGCCTGCAGCTCGGTCCATGATAATCGTGTCACAGTTGGTTTGTCGGCCGCCCGTAGCTCTCACCTGACAGCCACTGGTGTAGTCGTGGGCCTCCCCGTGGTGCGGGTTCGTTGCCTGTTGAAGCTCTCCTCCTGAATGCGGGCCAAACTAATGGAATGGTTCAGACTGCGAGGCATATAGACATGAACCTCATCATGTAAGTGGTCCTTCAGTCCTGATACAAAACAACTGAGTAATGTCCTCTCTTCCCAGTGTACCCGATTTGCCAGCTTTTCAAACTCCGAACGATACTCCAACACTGTTCCCTTCTGATGCAGTTTTTGCAGGAGAGCCTCAAAGTTCTAATACTCCAACGACCCGAATCTGGCGGTGAAACCCTCCACATAATCCATCCAGGGCACGTAGTCCCTGCCGCTCAAGAACCACTGCGTCCCCTGAAAGACGTCATCCTCCATGTGGAAGGACGCTAGCCGCACCCATTGGCACTCCGGAACCTCTTGATAATTGAAAAAAGCTCAGCCTTCTGCACCCATTCTAAAGCGTCCCCTCCTTTGAATTTAGGAAAATTCATGCGTGTTAATTTTGGAGGCATGTACGCCCGCGGGGCGGCTTGACCTTGCCATCCTTGTTCCTGCCCATACCATGCTATCTTCACGTTTCCATAGGGCCGTGATTTGCCCCCGGGAAGCCTTGAGGTTGCTGGCCGCCCCATTGAGCGCCTGGTCCGAAGCTCCCCGGAGGAACGCCGTCACGAGGGTGGGGTAGGGGACCCCCCACACCTCCTATCTGCATGCCTGGAGCCAGTCCGACCCCGCCGTGCTCGCTGCCGGACCGTCCCCAAGGCGCGCGCGCGGGTCCGCAATCAGAAGCCCCGATCGGAGACCCACAGTTTCCCCAGCCCGCCCTCGCGCCTCCCGTCATGTCGCCGACCGAGCCGCTGGATCCGACCCCCACGTGCACCGGATCGATCTATCCAGGTATCTCGCCGACCAACGACGCGTGATGTTGCGATGCGGACATCTGTTCGATTTGGATTTTGCAAACCGCCGCCTTTCTCATGTATCGTGGCCTTCCCTTTCAGATTTTACGATAACAAGACTTTGAGTTCTTCCATGCGGGCATCGATCCGTTCCTCCAACTGCCGTGTGGACTCTCTCATATTTTCCTCTATGGCGGCCACCGAATCCGTCAATCCGACGTAGTTTTCCTCTAGGGTTTCCAATCAGTTGAGTTCTTCTTGCGAGCGGGTGTTCACCATGATCGTAGGATAAATGCTCTGCTACCAAATGATAAGAGAAAACTAGAGAGAAGGAAACTAAGGAGAGAACTAGAGAGGAATTAGAGTTAGAGAGGAAGGGGGAGTGAAATACCTTGAATGTTCTTGAATGCCTCCAAAAGAGAGGGCACTCGGGTATAAATATACCCGGGCCCAAGAGGGGACGGACGGTCCCTCCCACGGGGCTGAACCAGGTTGGTTCAGCCCCAAACCGCCGGATTTAGAGAGTGGGGGCTGAACCGAATGGTTCAGCCCCGTTTCCACCTGTCGTCTTCTTCCGCCTGCGAGCGTATGTACGCCCAAAGAACCAAGTCATGTTTGGGGGCGTAACACCTGCATGAAAAAATCTCATAATCTTTCTTAAACCCAAAGAGATACAACATTTAATTAATCTAGATGATGACCCTGAGAAGATCACTGTCTTTAACGGGGCCAGCTCACCTAAAAATAAGCAAATTCTAGGGAAGAAACCCACAAGTAATAATGCATCGAAATACAAAAATTCTGCATACTGGGAATATGCGTTGACTTTATGTCGACGCGACTCAGCAGATGCGTCGAGCTCGACTCAAAGCAAGCATGAAGTTGCGTCGACTTCATATCACGCAACCCCACTTATGCGTCGAATTCATATCGATGCAACCAGAAAGTTGCCACAAGTTCAAGTCGAAGTAACTTCCCAGTATCTAATTTTAACAGATTTAATACAACCATGTTTTCTAATTCCTGTCCTTTTGAATATGAATGCACTAATTGTTTAAGATATAGACATAATGTTAGAAGTTGTTGGTTTAATATGCCAACACTATTTCATCCTAAGAGGTATCATGAAAGACCTGCGTATACTTTCATCGCCCCCTTTAATGGTAAAAGAAGCAATGAGTCCAAACTGACTTGGGTCCCGACTAACTTTAATCATTTGTCCAGGTTGGGTGCCCTAGGACAGTCTGCTTGAAGAAAGAGGTAATGTAGACATATTTGACATAAAATATTATCTAGTACTTGATCACCTAACTATCTTACATATAATACTGATATCTAGTGGCTAAATTCAGTCAGTCTTGCCAATTGGTAAGCACAATAAAAGGTAGTTAGGAAGAATTTCTTAATCAAGCAAGTGAACTAAGTCATCATTCTTTTCAATTGATTAAATTTTTTTTCTAGATTACTTCACTCAGTGCTCATAAACCTTTCAAATTCAATCCCCACAAAGAGTACAAGACGGGAGTCTTGTGACTTAATTATAGATGATACCTCTTGAAGATTCAGCTGGGTGCTCTCTGTGAAAGTTAAGTCTAACACCTTTTGGATTCTCTTAAGATTCATTAAACAAGTTGAATCTGAATTCAATACTCAAGCGTCTATGATTAGAGGTGATCATGACACAGTTTGAAAATCAATTAATCTGTATAATCTGTGAGAATGAAGGTATAATGCTAAGCTACCCAGTTCCTAAATAGAACCCTAATTGAATCAAGAAAGACATTTTGACTAGTGCCAACCTGCCCAAGTCTCCCAAGACAGAAGCAGTTGGAACTGCCAAAATTGTTCTGAAAAGGAATGGTATTCAAAGACCAAAGTTGAAAATTTTTTGATGAACTCCTAAAGGGGAATGGTTCTGACAGATAACAACCAATGTTGTGAAGATCAAGATCTTAATTAAGATCGGGAGACATCCCTAAGATCGTAAAACGTATGATCGACACGGATCACAAGATCGTATTTTAATAAAAATTAAATCAAAAGCATGAAATATATGTAACAATCTACATACCATCAAATAAAAATATAATATTCCATACCATACTAATTACCAATGATAGCATCACATCAAAATATTAATATAAAAGACATAGATGCATAGTCGCATACCATACCATCACATTAAAATATTACATTCCAAAAAGTCAATAGTGTTCAATCCTACTTTAAAAAAAACACTCAAGTCAAAATTTAAATTTTCCCCAAAAGCATCTTCATCTCCTTCAACCATCAGTTGCTCTGCCTCTTCGTCCTCTTCTGCAGCTCCAACAAGTTCTCCAATGAAATCAGGAGTATCCAAATCCGCTTCATTTGGAGTCTCTTCTTCCTCTCCTACAACCATCAGATTGTCTTCATCCTCATCTTCAACAATCCACTCATCATCTGAAGGGATATCATCAAAATTGTAATTATCCGCACTTTTTTTTTTCATTTTGCCCAATCTTGAATTTGCCATCACAAAGATGACATCATTCATGGTCTTCTGTTTTAAGCGATTTCTTCTCTTTGTGTGTACCTAAAATAAAATAAGTTAATTTACATAACATAATTTAAATGCAACATATAAAAGATTTCTTATTTATTAAAATATACCATTTCAAAGGCACTCCAATTTCTCTCACATCCAGAGGAACTACAAGTCAAGCTCAGCATACGAAGAGCAAATTTCTGAAGTTCTGGATGTTTCTCCCCATATGAATCCCACCATGCTGCTGGAGTTTTGATATTAATTCCTGTTTTGGCAACTAAAGATCCAAAAAATTGCCTTTTATTCTTAAAATCCTCAAGCTGGCTATCAATTTTTGAAATTTCATCTACGTTTCCCCTGTCATTCTTTCAATACAGTCATATAGTTGACGTTTTACTTCATAATCAACCTTAAATGTAGGACTGTAATGAAATTGGGGGTTCAAATAATAGCCAGCAACATGCAAGGGCCGATGGAGTTGCTTGTCCCATCTTGCATCAATAACCGCCCATATTGGTTGATAATTAAACAATGAAAAAAATTCAAATAGATTAAAAGTAAAACAATATTACAAGAGAGCAAATCAACAATTTAATAAAACCAACTTACTATTTTTGCACACCATCAAATGCCTGTGAAATTCTCTCTTTGGCCCTATCCATTTCTTCGTAAATGAATCCCATGGCAGACTTCTCATCTGAATCAACCAATCGCAGCACCTTCATCAATGGGTATGCCCCTTCAAGCAAATAACAATATTTTTCCAAAACTCTCTATCCATAATCACTTCTTCTATCTATTTTCCATCTCTTGAAGCTGCAAACCGACTACCCTTCCATTCATCTGAGTTAAACATTCGTATCAATGGAAGTTTCTTATCATGAAGGCATCCTAAAGTGAGGTATGCTGTGGCAAAGCGAGTCATTTCTGATCTAATCAAATCTTTATCTTTTGTAAAGTTTTTCAAGATAAATATGAGATTAGTTTTTGAATAAATATAGATTGTAATTATCCTAGCCCTTGGAATTGTTTCATGATGCACAACTATCTTCTTCTCCATATCCTCCAACATCAAGTCTATGCAGTGCGCGACACAAATTGTCCAATATAACTTTTTTCTCTTAGCCATCAACATTTCTCCGGTAGCTTTGTAGTTTGCAGCATTATCTGTCACTAGTTGGACAACATTTTCTTCACCTACCTCCTCCACAATGTCGTCAATCATCTGAAAGATCTTGTCTGCTGTTTTAGTCATCTAAGATGCATCAATAGATTTGAGGAAAACTGTTCACATAGAGCTGTTCACTAAGAAATTTATTAGCGTTCTTCTTCTTTTATCTGTCCACCCATCTGTCATTATTGTACATTCCAGCTTCTTCCAATGAACTTTATGTTCAGCAAGAGTCTCCATTGTCAAATCATATTGTTGCTTCAGATATTTGACCCTAACTTCATGGTAAGACAGTGGTTTGAAACCAAATCTATGTCTTGAAATAGACTTGCCATTATTAACACAATACAACACTACAGTGCACCTATTGTTTTGTACAAATTAAAGAAGTAAGAACAAATTAACATTTAACACAAGAGATCAAAATATGGACACACACTAAAATTAACACAAACTAAAATTAACACACACTCACACAGTCACACACACTGAAATTAACACAAATCTGGACAGAATTTCTGTCCAAATTAGTGTGAAAATCTGTACAGAAATTTTGTCCAGATTAGTGTGAAATCTGGACAGAAATTATGTCCAAATTTTCACACAAATCTGGATAGAAATTTTGTCCAGATTAGTATGAAATCTGGACATAAACCTAATGATATAAGCATTAGACATAATAGTATAAACCCAATGAAGACACAATAGTATAAGGCTATAAGCATTAGAGTACACAGAGGAATATGGAAGATGAATACCTCTGTTTCAGTCACAACTCACAAGCTTGATAACAACCGTCTGAATGTAGGTTCCCAAAATTTGCCCTCCAGCTGAATGTACATAAGAAAACAACGCAAATAATAAGAAGAAGGCACGAGAGAGGAAGAAGAAGAAGAAGGCACGAGAGAGGAAGAAGAAGAAGAAGGCACAAGAGAGGAAAAAGAAGAAGAAGGCACGAGAGAGGAAGAAGAAGAAGAAGGCACGTGAGAGGAAGAAGAAGGCACGTGAGAGGAAGAAAAGAAGGCACAGGAAAGGAAGAAGAAGACACGGGAGAGGAAGAAGAAGAGGGCACGAGAGAGGAAGAAGAAGAAGAGCTGCTGTGTGCACGTGAGAGGAAAAGCCGTCGAGGAGAAGCCGCCGATACAGTTTCGAAAATCTGGGAACGTCGTCGGGGTGAAAGGGTTTTAATTAGGTTTAAATCGTGCCCGTGCAAGATCGTGCGATCCTAACGATCTTGCACTACGATCCTAACGATCCTAACAGGATGACGATTTTAAGTAAACCGTGGATCGTTGCCTTATACAAGATCGTAAGATCGTGCGATCTTCCGATCTTTCACGCGATCATAACAACATTGATAACAACACCACTCAAGCCTTTATCCTACTATAGTGGGTTTGGCTATATGGATTCTTTGTCGCCATTGTGCCCTATCTTTTATCTTAATCTCACTTGCACTCTGTGAAAGTTAAGTCTAACACCTTTTGGATTCTCTTAAGATTCATTTAATAAGTTGAATCTGAATTCAATACTCAAGCGTCTATGATTAGAGGTGATCATGACACACAGTTTGAAAATCAATTAATCTGTATAATCTGTGAGAATGAAGGTATAATGCTAAGCTACCCAGTTCCTAAATAGAACCCTAATTGAATAGAGAAAGACATTTTGACTAGTGCCAAACCTGCCCAAGTCTCCCAAGACAGAAGCAGTTGGAACTGCCAAAATTGTTCTAAAAAGGAATTGTATTCAAAGACCAAAGTTGAAAGATTTTTGATGAACTCCTGAAGGGGAATGGTTCTGACAGATAATAACCAATGTTGTGAAGATCAAGATCTTAATTAAGATCGGGAGGCATCCCTAAAATCGTAAAACGTAGGATCAACACGAATCACAAGATCGCATTTTAATAAAAATTAAATCAAAAGCATGAAATATATGTAACAATCTACATACCATCAAATAAAAATATAATATTGCATACCATACCAATTACCAATGATAGCATCACATCAAAATATTAATACAAAAGACATAGATGCATAGTCGCATACCATACCATCACATTTAAATATTACATTCCAAAAAGTTAATAGTGTTCAATCCTACTTAAAAAAAAATCACTCAAGTCAAAATTTAAATTTTCCCCAAAAACATTTTCATCTCCTTCAACCATCAGTTGCTCTGTCTCTTCGTCCTCTTCTGCAGCTCCAACAAGTTCTCCAATGAAATCAGGAGTATCCAAATCTGCTTCATTTGGAGCCTCTTCTTCCTCTCCTACAACCAATAGATTGTCTTCATCCTCATCTTCAACAATCCACTCATCATCTGAAGGGATATCATCAAAATTGTAATTATCCACACTTCTTTTTTTCATTTTGCCCAATCTTGAATTTGCCATCACAAAGATGACATCATTCATGGTCTTCTGTTTTAAGCGATTTCTTCTCTTTGTGTGTACATAAAATAAAATAAGTTAATTTACATAACATAATTTAAATGCAACATATAAAAGATTTCTTATTTATTAAAATATACCATTTCAAAGGCACTCCAATTCCTCTCACATCCAGAGAAACTACAAGTCAAGCTCAGCATACGAAGAGCAAATTTCTGAAGTTCTGGATGTTCCTCCCCATATGAATCCCACCATGCTGCTGGAGTTTTGATATTAATTCCTGTTTTGGCAACTAAAGATCCAAAAAATTGCCTTTTATTCTTAAAATCCTCAAGCTAGCTATCAATTTTTGAAATTTCATCCATGTTTCTCCCGTCATTCTTTCAATACAGTCATATAGTTGACGTTTTACTTCATAATCAGCCTTAAATGTAGGACTGTAATGAAATTAGGGGTTCAAATAATAGCCAGCAACATGCAAGGGCCGATGGAGTTGCTTGTCCCATCTTGCATCAATAACCGCCCATATTGGTTGATAATTAAACAATGAAAAAAATTCAAATAGGTTAAAAGTAAAACAATATTACAAGAGAGCAAATCAACAATTTAATAAAACCAACTTACTATTTTTGCACACCATCAAATGCCTGTGCAATTCTCTGTTTGGCCCTATCCATTTCTTCATAAATGAATCCCATGGCAGGCTTCTCATCTGAATCAACCAATCGCAAAACCTTCATCAATGGGTATGCCCCTTCAAGCAAATAACAATATTTTTCCAAAACTCTCTATCCATAATCACTTCTTCAATCTATTTTCCATCTCTTGAAGCTGCAAACCGACTACCCTTCCATTCATCTGAGTTAAACATTCGTATCAATGAAAGTTTCTTATCATGAATGCATCCTAAAGTGAGGTATGCTGTGGCAAAGCGAGTCATTTCTGGTCTAATCAAATCTTTATCTTTTGTAATTTTTTTCAAGATAGATATGAGATTAGTTCTTGAATAAATATAGATTGTAATTATCCTAGCCCTTGGAATTGTTTCATGATGCACAACTATCTTCTTCTCCATATCCTCCAACATCAAGTCTATGCAGTACGCGACACAAGTTGTCCAATATAACTTTTTTCTCTTAGCCATCAACATTTCTCCGGCAGCTTTGTAGTTTGCAGCATTATCTGTCACTAGTTGGACAACAATTTCTTCACCTACCTCCTCCACAATGTCATCAATCATCTGAAAGATCTTGTCTGCTGTTTTAGTCATCTGAGATGCATCAATAGATTTGAGGAAAACTGTTCCCATAAAGCTGTTCACTAAGAAATTTATTAGTGTTCTTCTTCTTTTATCCGTCCACCCATCAGTCATTATTGTACATTCCAGCTTCTTCCAATGAACTTTATGTTCAGCAAGAGTCTCCATTGTCAAATCATATTGTTGCTTCAGATATTTGACCCTAACTTCATGGTAAGACAGTGGTTTGAAACCCAATCTATGTCTTGAAATAGACTTGCCATTATTAACACAATACAACACTACAGTGCACCTATTGTTTTGTACAAATTAAAGAAGTAAGAACAAATTAACATTTAACACAAGAGATCAAAATATGGACACACTAAAATTAACACACACTAAAATTAACACACACTCACACAGTCACACACACTGAAATTAACACAAATTTGGACAGAATTTCTGTCCAAATTAGTGTGAAAATCTGGATAGAAATTTTGTCCAGATTAGTGTGAAATCTGGACAGAATTTCTGTCCAGATTTTCACACAAATCTGGACAGAAATTCTGTCCAGATTAGTATGAAATCTGGACATAAACCTAATGATATAAGCATTAGACATAATAGTATAAACCCAATGAAGACACAATAGTATAAGGCTATAAGCATTAGAGTATACAGAGGAAGATGAAAGATGAATACCTCGGTTTCAGTCATAACTCACAAGCTTGATAACAACCGTCTGAATGTAGGTTCCCAAAATTTGCCCTCCAGCTGAATGTACATAAGAAAGCAACGCAAATAATAAGATGGCACGAGAGAGGAAGAAGAAGAAGAAGGCACGAGAGAGAAAGAAGAAGAAGAAGAAGGCACATGAGAGGAAAAAGAAGAAGAAGGCACGAGAGAGGAAGAAGAAGGCACGAGCGAGGAAGAAGAAGAAGAAGGCACGTGAGAGGAAGAAGAAGGCACGGGAGAGGAAGAAAAAGAAGGCACAGGAGAGGAAGAAGAAGAAGGTACGGGAGAGGAAGAAGAAGAAGAAGAGGGCACGAGAGAGCAAGAAGAAGAAGAAGAGCTGCTGTGTGCACGAGAGCGGAAAAGCCGTCAAGGAGAAGCCGTCAATACAGTTTCGAAAATCTGGGAACGTCGTCGGGGTGAAAGGATTTTAATTAGGTTTTAATCGTGCCCGTGCAAGATCGTGCGATCCTAACGATCTTACGATCTTGCAATACGATCCTAACGATCCTAACATGATGACGATTTTAAGTAAACCGTGGATCGTTGCCTTGTGCAAGATCGTAAGATCGTGCGATCTTCCGAGCTTGCACGCGATCATAACAACATTGATAACAACACCACTCAAGCCTTTATCCTACTATAGTGGGTTTGGCTATATGGATTCTTTGTCGCCATTGTGGCCTATCTTTTATCTTAATCTCACTAATGCTTAAGTTCATCATGTCTTTCCTTATAGTTTCATTCCAAGTCTTTATTTGTCTATCCCTCTCTCATTTAACATGTCTAGTGTCTAGACTCTCACAACACCTAACAGATGCCTCTATTGGTCTCTTTTGTACGTGTCCAAACCATCCTAGATGAGCTTCTCGCATCTTCTCTGCAATTGTTGCTACTCCTGTCTTATCCCTGATACATTTATTTCGAATTTTATCCAATCTCGTGTGTCCACACATCCACCTAAGCATTCTCATCTCTGCAACTCTTATTTTTTGCTCATGTACACAATTCACTGCCCAACACTCAGAACCATAAAGTATCGCATGTCTAATTGCAGTACGGTAAAACTTGCCCTTACGTTTTAGTGGTACTTTACGATCACGTAAGATCCCCGACACGCCTCTCCACTTCAACCAATCCGCTTGGATTCTGTGTCACATCTTTATCAATACCTACGTCTTTTTGAACTATCGATCCAAAATATTTAAAACACTTACTATGGGAAATATCTTGATCACCCAGCTTAATAACAAAATCATCTGTCCTTCTTGTAGTGCTAAATTTAAGCTCCATATACTCCGTCTTTGCCCTACTCAACCTAAAACTCTTCTTTTCTAAAGTATCTCACCAAAATTCAAGTTTTGCGTTTACACCCTCGCGCGTCTCATCTACCAAAACGATATCATCCACAAACGATAAACACCAAGGTATTGCTTGTTGGATAAGTCTGGTGAGCTCATCTAAGATAAGGGTAAAGAGATAAGAGCTTAAAGTTGAACCTTGATGTAAGCCAACAGTGATAGAAAATTCCTATGTTAATCCTCCAAATGATCTCACCCTTGTCACTGAATTTGTATACATATATTTGATTATGTCAATATATGATACATTTACACCTTTCTTTTCTAAAACTTTTCACAAGATCTCTCTTGGAACTCAATCATAAGCCTTCTCAAGATCAATAAACAACATATTCAAATCTTGTTTTCTTTTTAGATAGTTGTCAACCAGTCAACTAAAAATTAAAAGAGGGTGAGATATTCATTAGGATTCTTGATAAGGATAAGTCAAATGGACTTAATCAATGCATTGGGAAGGCTTGATAATATCAAATATCGAAAAACAACATATGGCTTAAAAATTTAAGCGTGTACTCGACGTAACGTCGAATGCAGTTCGACGGAACATCGAATTCTATTCGATGCAACATCAAAAGCTGGCGACTATGACAAGCTTTCAATCTTCTCGACACAACGTCGATATAAATCGATGCGTACGTCGACAAGAAGTCTTATATGGAATTGTCGCAGCTACGTCGAATTCTAGTCGATGTAACGACGACTCAATAAGCGCGTTACATTTATTTCTTTCCTAAATTATGTCGACAACCCTAATTTTAGACATATTGCCTTATATACTAGACTTTATTTAATCAAACGTTCAAAACTCTTCATCTTCCCCGCTCTCTACCTTGTTGATTTCTCTCTCTCGTTTGTCAAGAAGTTTTGCAGGTATCTTGATGGAGGCAAAGAATAATTCAGGATTCAACATAGACCTTGAATCCTTTAGTGCTACGACATAAATATTTCAAGGAATTCTAAAATCATTCTGTTACGGGCAAGGCTACCCCTGGTGTAGGGGTGAACGTGACACGGACGTGCTTACGCTGACGGTAGCTTACCCATCACAGAACATAGAAAATAAAGAGAGTGCTCCGACCAAAAGCGAACGAAAAGGGGTCGGTTGGCTCTCAAAAATACGGGACTCGATACCACGTCCTTAGGACCTAACTCTCCAACAAGCACACAACTCGCTCCTAGCCGGACTCGATACCACGACCTTAAGACCTACCTCTCCAACAAGCACACGTCTCACCGCACCTACACAAGCATCTATTCTTTTCACAATAAGCCGTCAATCGCAGCGATAAAATAATTAGGAGCGGCGGTAAACGATAAAGAGCGATCAAGAACAAGTTGAGATTAACTCCCTTGTTAGCACAAGCGTGCCCAAAACTTGGAGAACAAGTCAAGGCTAGGCCTAGTTTGTTCTCCAATGGATCTTCCCAATCCGGATAACAAGAGGGACAATAACAACGTTCGATTCAGATTTTGCAAGCGGAAAACACTTTAAAATCGCGGAAAAGACAGTTGAATAACCTCCACAAAATCTCACAGCAAGAAACACAAAGATAGGGAAGGGATTACCCAACCAAGAAGAAGATCACACAATATTTGTGGGAGAATCACTCTCTCCACGGTTCCACCGGTTTCACACCGAATGGGGCTGCTTCCTTCTTCCACGGAGTCGCACCGATAGAAGCCACGCCGGAGTCGCACCGAACGGGGATGGAGGATGCAAGGCTTGGCTTCACACCAAGGGGGGGGGGGGGGGGGGCTAATGGACTCTCTCCATGGTGGCCGAATTCCTCAAAAGGGGGTTTTAGGTTTTCCTTTTCATTCCCATAACTCATCATAATAGCCTCCTTTAAATAGGAGTTACAAAAGAGATCCAACCGTCCATGATGGAGATGAAATCTCATCCATCCGGGCGGTTACATACACATAATAGCCTCCTTTAAATAGGAGTTACAAAAGAGATCCAACCGTCCATGATGGAGATGAAATCTCATCCATCCGGGCGGTTACATACACACCAAGTGTTTAGTAGCACACCAAGTGTTTAGTAGCACACCAAGTGTTTAGTAGCACACCAACATGGAAATAAAAATTAATACAAGCCATATGTTTAAAGCGATTAAAATAAAACTAAGTAAAACGTTTAAGCAAGCTTTGCGCGCCGCAGACGGAGGTTGTATCGCAGCTTTCCGTTAGCGTCCGTGGCGTTGTCATGTCGTCGCAAATCTTTAAATTGTTGTGCCGCGGCAACCGGGTCATCATCAGGAAGTGTTGGAGGGGCCGCGCCATCAATCCTCCCCCACTCAAAATCGCGCATCTCCGATGCGTGGGCCGAGAGAAAGCGGCGGATAAGCTCGGCATCCAAACGTTGAAGCTCTGTCGCGAGTACCCATGAGTCGTCCGAAGGTGGGCGGTCACGCCAACGGATGAGGAAGCGGTAGGTAGCACCGTCTGGAGTAGTAAGTGGCTCAGCAGCGAGTATCACATCTGGATGGAGAAACGTCTTGGGAAACCTGGGAAACATGTCAGCAGTAGGAATAAAAGAAGGCAACGTACCATCCGATGTTATACCTGCGGGGACCGAAGGAGAGAGATCATCCGAACTACCACTACCCAACCCATTAGAAATTTCAGTGGAGGGAGAAGACGACAAAGAAACCAACTCTTGTGGAGGCGCAACAAACATCGTCAAATCCGAGACGTTAAAAATAGGGGAGATACCCCATTCAGCAGGCAAATCCAATACGAAAGCGTTGTCACCTAGCTTCTTTATAATCCGAAAAGGACCGGCGCGCTTTGGAGCTAACTTTTTAACGGTGCCAGTTGGCATTCGTTCGGGAACTAACCGTACTAAAACCAGATCGCCGACCTTAAAGTGTGACACCTTCCTATGTAGATTAGCGTGCGCTTGATAAGACTCATATTGAGCAGTCAAGGTAGCTCGTATACGTGCATGTAAGTCGTGAATATGTTGGGCGAAGGATTGTGCAAACTGACTTGTTTTGTATGTGGCAGGTAAGGGGACCAAGTCAAGTGGCACAGGGGCCTTATACCCGTGAACAATTTCATTCGGAGACATACCCGTGGACCGATTTTTATAATTATTGTAAGCCAGTTGTGCATGTGGAAGAAGTAAATCCCAAGTGCCTTTATGATCGCTCACGAGACATCTAAGAAGATTTCCTAGGCTCCGATTGACTACTTCCGTCTGGCCATCAGTTTGTGGGTGATAAGCCGCAGAGAATAATAATTTTGTTCCCATAAGAACCCACAAGGTTTTCCAAAAGTAGCTAGTGAACATGACGTCCCTATCCGAGACAATAGTCTTCGGAACTCCACGGTGACTAACGACGTCCTTAAAATACAGTTTCGCAATGTGAGAAGCGTCGTTGGTCTTACTACATGGGAGGAAGTACGCCATCTTGGAGAACCTATCCACGACAACGAGTATAGAATCATGACGTCGAAGGGTGGGGGGAAGGCCTAATACGAAGTCCATGCTCACGTCTTCCCACGGAACGGACGGAATAGGTAGCGGGGTGTATAAACCTACATTGGACTTAGTACCCTTAGAAACTTGACACGTACGGCAACTGCTCACTACTTTCCCAACCATCGCCTTTAGTTTAGGCCAAAAGAATTTCTCCTCTACGAGCGTTATCGTTTTGTCTCGGCCAAAGTGACCACTCAAGCCACCACTATGTAACTCCCAAATGATGTGGAGTCGCAAAGAGGAGTGAGGGATACACAATTTTCCGTGTTTGAATAAATATCCGTCTCTAAGTGAAAAGGCCGTGATGGTCGCGGGAGAGCTATCCTGGGCAGATAAGTATGGCTCCTAAAAATCAGGGCATGTGGCGTATTCATCCTTTATGCGCTCGAACCCTACCACGTGGACTTGCATGGAGGAAAGTAAGAGGGTGAGGCGACTGAGTGCATCGACAACTCGATTGTCGGACCCCTTAAGGTGCTTGAGAGTAAATGTGTATTCTTGCAAGAAGGATACCCATTTAGCGTGGCGCGGACTGATTTTGTGCTGACCATTGATGAATCGTAACGCTTCATGATCAGAGAGGATCACGAACTCCTTATGAAGGAGATAGTGCCTCCAATGATGCAAACATCTAATGACCACGTAAAACTCCCTATCGTAATTGGAATAATTTAATTTAGCACCCGCTAACTTCTCACTAAAATAACTAACCGGGTGACCCTCTTGACTCAAGACACCTCCAATCCCTACGCCAGATGCATCACAAGTAAGCTCGAAGACCTTGGTGAAGTCTGGGAGACGTAACACCGGTGCTTCGGTCATAAGCTCCTTAATACGATGGAATGCAAACGTGGCGGATTTGGACCATGTGAATTCGCCTTTCTTCATGCAGTCCGTAATGGGTGCCATAATGCTACTAAAATCGCGTATGAAACGACGATAAAAGGTAGCTAACCCGTGGAAACTACGCACCTCACGAAGGCTAGTGGGCTCGGGCCAGTCTCTAATCACTTGAACCTTTTCTGGGTCAACACGAATTCCTTCGGAGCCAACTATGTAACCTAAGAATTCAACCTCTGAAACATAAAACGTGCATTTCTTAAGATTTAGATATAAGGTTTCAGTCCTTAAGGTGGAGAGGACTACTTTGATGTGAGAGAGGTGTTCGGCGGGGGAGGTACTAAACACTAGGATGTCGTCGAAATATACTACAACAAACTTCCCCATATATGGCCTAAAGATGTGTGTCATCATCCGGGAGAAGGTGCTGGGGGCATTGGATAACCCAAAGGGCATCACAAGCCATTCATACAACCCGTCCTTAGACTTGAACGCCGTCTTCCACTCATCCCCCTCTCGGATCCTAATCTGGTGGTAACCACTCCGTAAGTCCAATTTTGAGAAGATAGTGGCACCCGATAGGACATCCAAGAGATCATCTAGTCGCGGAATTGGAAACCTATATTTTATAGTAATTTTATTGAGTGCTCGGCTATCAACACACATGCGCCAGGTGCCATCCTTCTTAGGGGCAAGAAGAGCGGGGACAACACATGGGCTCATACTCGTCCTAATAAATCCCTTATTTAGCAAATCCTCTATCTGGGTTTGTAACTCTATATGGGCAGTAGGATTAAGCCTATAGTGTGGTTGATTGGGTAAGGACGATCCGGTGATAAGGTCTATTGCGTGTTGTATATCTCTAAGCGGTGGTAACGACGAAGGTAACTCTTCCGGGTATACATCCCTAAACTCATCCAACAATACCCGTAGCTCTTGGGGTAAATCTTCCAACACGCCACTTTCAGTCTTTGTACTCAGGAGAACGAGAGCGTACATTATTCCCCCAATGAAGGGATCCTTCACAAATTCCTTCCTACCAACTAAACTCTAGGCTTTCCTCTCTACTGGGATGGTGGTATCCTTAGCCAACACTACCAGCTCTTTTGGCACAGTCGGTCTCAAGGTGACGATCCTGCCATTGAATTTGAACTCATAAGTGTTTGCACGACCATAGTGCGTCACATCACGGTCGTATAGCCAAGGGCGGCCTAATAACACATGACAAACGTCCATCGGTAGGACGTCGCACCAAACCTGATCCGTGTAGGATTTGAAAGACAGGGGGACTAGGCATCGTTGGGTAACCTTAATAGTAACCTTACTAATCCAAGCGACCTGGTAAGGGGTCGGGTGCGGCACGACAGTAAAGGACATACGCTTAACAACGTTCTCAGAAACGGCGTTTACGCAACTACCACCATCGATAACTAATTTGCAAAGTTTTTCTCCACTCTTAAAGATCAGGGAAAATATGCTCGACCTCTTCCAGTCGTCTACGGGACGAGGACTGGTCATAATGCAACGCATCACCATAAGGCGGTGATCGTCCTCCAAGTCACTAGGGACTCCATCGGGGTCACTCTCCTCTTCGGCCTCATAGACATAATCGTCAGGGTCGGTAGCGGACTCTAGCAAGGCTATGGCCTTCGTCTTAGTGGGGCATTCGTAGGCATAGTGGCCTTGAACACCGCATGAGTAGCAAGTGGTGTTAGCCTTGCTAACCTTTCCAACGGGGATACGCTCACTAGCGGGGTTTTTGGTATTTCTAGCGGTAATCACTACGGATTTCGAATCAGAGGATCTAAATTTTCCCTTATCAGGAAAAGTGGAAGTAGATGCCCCAGTGGTGGACTTATTCTTCGTATTAGAATAACGGGAGTGAGCCTTAGAGGCAAGGTGCTTTTCAATGTCCAAGGCGGCATTGAAAGTCGTATTCAAGTCCGTGTGACCGTAACGCAAGAGTTTCCGCTGAATGTCGGGATGAAGTCCCTTTCAGAACCTAGATAAAGTGACTTCGGGGAGCTCTCGAAGGTCACATCGTACCATACGGTCCTTAAGTTCTCCCATATATTCAGCAACAGACATTGAGCCTTGTCGAAGGGTGGCAAGCTCATCGAACATCTGCGTCCGATGGTACGCGGGAACGTACTGATCGGTTAGCAGGTTCTTCATCACAGCCCATCCAATGAGTGGGACCCCGTGCCCAGCTCCTAACCTACGTTCTTCATTCAGCCAATAAGTTTTGGCACGTCCCGTTAATTTCATCCTAGCAACTTGAACCTTTTGGGGGTCCGTGAGGTTGTGCCATTCGAAATAGCACTCCATGTCGATTGCCCAATGGAGGAAGATCTGGGGATCTCCCATGCCATCATAGGTGGGGGCATTTATCTTGATGGCCCTCGTGATATCAAATCCTCGCTCGGGGCGGGGTTCTCGAGGGGGCACACGGGGAGAGTTTCCCTCAGAATCCGAGTCAAAGTTCGGTTGGTGCCGGTTGGGCTGCCCAACATCAACGGGAGGTGGGGGTGGCTTTTCCTGATTTCGTAGGATCTGGGCTAAGACGGTCCTAAGCTCAGCCATTTCGGCACGAAGACCCGCTATAGCCTCGGTGTTGGGATCACCATGCTCGTTCGCAGACATCCTAGACGTAGACGGGGTTGAGTACTCCGTTCCTAGCCTAGTGCGCATTCAGGTTTGGGAGACCCCGGGCTAGATGAATTTTCCTAGGGTTGAAGCTATACTGGAAATGGAATATTTTTAGATATTCCCGATGGGAGAAAGGCGTAGATCATTAAATTTTTTTTTTCAGATTTCGCAGAAAATTACAGATTTCAGCCCGCTATTGGCAGAACACAATTTTTTTTTTTTTTGATTGCGTTTTTTTTTTCTAAGATTAGATGGACCGACAAGGAACGCAGCGAGGATGTTTGCAACGTAGAAGTTGAAACAACCTCGCTTTGATACCAAATTGGTGTAGGGGTGAACGTGACACGGACGTGCTTACGCTGACGGTAGCTTACCCATCACAGAACATAGAAAATAAAGAGAGTGCTCCGACCAAAAGCGAACGAAAAGGGGTCGGTTGGCTCTCAAAAATACGGGACTCGATACCACGTCCTTAGGACCTAACTCTCCAACAAGCACACAACTCGCTCCTAGCCGGACTCGATACCACGACCTTAAGACCTACCTCTCCAACAAGCACACGTCTCACCGCACCTACACAAGCATCTATTCTTTTCACAATAAGCCGTCAATCGCAGCGATAAAATAATTAGGAGCGGCGGTAAACGATAAATAGCGATCAAGAACAAGTTGAGATTAACTCCCTTGTTAGCACAAGCGTGCCCAAAACTTGGAGAACAAGTCAAGGCTAGGCCTAGTTTGTTCTCCAATGGATCTTCCCAATCCGGATAACAAGAGGGACAATAACAACGTTCGATTCAGATTTTGCAAGCGGAAAACACTTTAAAATCGCGGAAAAGACAGTTGAATAACCTCCACAAAATCTCACAGCAAGAAACACAAAGATAGGGAAGGGATTACCCAACCAAGAAGAAGATCACAATATTTGTGGGAGAATCACTCTCTCCACGGTTCCACCGGTTTCACACCGAATGGGGCTGCTTCCTTCTTCCACGGAGTCGCACCGATAGAAGCCACGCCGGAGTCGCACCGAACGGGGATGGAGGATGCAAGGCTTGGCTTCACACCAGGGGGGGGGGGCGGCTAATGGACTCTCTCCATGGTGGCCGAATTCCTCAAAGGGGGGTTTTAGGTTTTCCTTTTCATTCCCATAACTCATCATAATAGCCTCCTTTAAATAGGAGTTACAAAAGAGATCCAACCGTCCATGATGGAGATGAAATCTCATCCATCCGGGCGGTTACATACACATAATAGCCTCCTTTAAATAGGAGTTACAAAAGAGATCCAACCGTCCATGATGGAGATGAAATCTCATCCATCCGGGCGGTTACATACACACCAAGTGTTTAGTAGCACACCAACATGAAAATAAAAATTAATACAAGCCATATGTTTAAAGCGATTAAAATAAAACTAAGTAAAACGTTTAAGCAAGCTTTGCGCGCCGCGGACGGAGGTTGTATCGCAGCTTTCCGTTAGCGTCCGTGGCGTTGTCATGACGTCGCAAATCTTTAAATTGTTGCGCCGCGGCAACCGGGTCATCATCAGGAAGTGTTGGAGGGGCCGCGCCATCAATCCCCCTATTATCCTGGGCCTCAGGCCCAGCGGGGGACCCTCCCGTAATGCTGAACAGGGCCGCGGCCCGCACACCCCAACCCTTGACCCCACCTGTTCTCAGCAGGGTGGTTGTTGATGCCAGGTCTCGAACCCGGCACCCTTGATAAGAAGCACTTAACACTTGCCCTCATCAGTCATCACCAACTGAGCCGCGAGAACAGGTGGGGCCAAGGGTTGGGGTGTGCGGGCCGCGACCCTTTTAAACATTACGGGAGGGTCCCCCGCTGGGCCTGAGGCCCAGGATAATAGGGGGGTAGCTTTGCCCGTAACATAAAAGTGCACTTTTATGTTACGAGTGGGCTGCCCACCCTATTTATACTGGGCCGTACGGCCCAGCGGGGGACCCACTCGAACAGCTGAGGGCCGCGGCCCGCACACCCCAACCCTGGCCCCACCTGTTCTCAGCATGGCTGGTTGTTGTCACCGCGATTTGAACTCGGGACCTTGATGAGAAGCACTTAACGCTTGCCCTCATCACCAACGCGGCTCAGTTGGTGATGAGGGCAAGCGTTAAGTGCTTCTCATCAAGGTCCCGGGTTCAAATCGCGGTGACAACAACCAGCCACGCTGAGAACAGGTGGGGCCAGGGTTGGGGTGTGCGGGCCGCGGCCCTCAGCTGTTCGAGTGGGTCCCCCGCTGGGCCGTACGGCCCAGTATAAATAGGGTCGGCAGCCCACTCGTAACATAAAGGTGCACTTTTATGTTACGAGTGGGCTGCCCACCCTATTTATACTGGGCCGTACGGCCCAGCGGGGGACCCACTCGAACAGCTGAGGGCCGCGGCCCGCACACCGGCTCAGTTGGTGATGAGGGCAAGCGTTAAGTGCTTCTCATCAAGGTCCCGGGTTCAAATCGCGGTGACAACAACCAGCCACGCTGAGAACAGGTGGGGCCAGGGTTGGGGTGTGCGGGCCGCGACCCTCAGCTGTTCGAGTGGGTCCCCCGCTGGGCCGTACGACCCAGTATAAATATGGTGGGCAGCCCACTCGTAACACATTCACTGACATGGGCCTCAACAAACTCATCTTTATTCGGTGTAGATTATATGAGACCGAGTTTGCAGAATTCATCGCTATTGTTCAATGTGACGAGGATGGATCAATGAAAAGAATCATAGATGCACAAGAAGTCCACATAACCGTAGAAATGGTCCAGAAAACGTTTGATCTCTTGCCACGAAATGACTCAGCAGATCTATCAGAAATTGAGTTAAAGGAAGTCCTAAACATCATGAAGTTTTCGAGGGACAAGGCTATTAGGCTAAAGAAGACCGACCTCTCAGATGAATACAAATTTCTAGCAGACATAGTGGGGAAGGTGCTGTTGTGTAAAACTTCGGCATATGATGCAGTCCCCAAAGCCCAGCTGCATCTGATGGGGGTTCTGGTGCTTGAGAAAAAGATCAGCTGGGGGCAATGTCTCCTAAACCTCATTTCACATAAGCATGCACAAAAAGAGAATGCATACATGACTCTTATGAGTCAGTTTTAATTGATAACTTTTTCAGTTTGTGCACATCTAAAGAAATGCCAATTTCTCCTGAAAAAAGCTGTCTATAGCTCTGTTCTCCAAGTGGACCTGACAAATCATAAGGCTGGCTCCCAAAAAGAACAATCTTTTGCCCAATTCCTCTCTGCTGAGCCTATCCCTCAAGATAATATTCCTTCATCCACCACTCCTGAAGATATCCCACTACCATCCAAGGCACCCACACCTTTGCCTGCTTCATCTGCCCAAGCTCCTCCACATAGCTTAGCAATACACTCATTCCCAACTGAGAATAGTTCACGTGCTCCAAAAATCATTCCCTCTATTACTCATCCTTCAATCGTAACCCAAGCAGTTCATATAGCATCGTGCACCATATCTACA
The DNA here is from genome assembly GCA_039583875.1 of Platanthera guangdongensis. NCBI lineage: Eukaryota > Viridiplantae > Streptophyta > Magnoliopsida > Asparagales > Orchidaceae > Platanthera > Platanthera guangdongensis. The sequence continues at coordinate 133,665,549 of CM077153.1, read as the reverse complement.
CTTCTCAATGAGCATGCTTCTCAGATTCAAACCACAGTTGATCAGAAACATTCACAATTAGATCTGGTTGCTGCATCTGTGCAATATCTACAAGCAAAGATATCCTCCTCCACTGTCACAAGATCTTTCTTAACCTCCCTTGCTTGTGAGGTCAAAAAGAGGGAGATCCAGGAGGAAGAAGAGTTGGATGAGGTCACATCATCTTTGCATGAACCAGATCCCCTCAAGACTGCTAGAAATGGTAATGCACTAACAAAAGTTGAGTTAAAGTTTGCATCAGGCCAGGGGAGGCCAAAGAAATCACTGCTACTGGTACTGAACAGATGAATGCACACTGTCAGGGGGAGGTAGGTGTGATTTACCTCAAGAAGAATTCAGAGTTGATGATGAAGAGAAAAAAGAGGCTCTTGTGTTTTTCAAAGAGCAGTGCATGTCAAATATTCAAGCAAGGGTAAGCACTTGCAATCTGAAAAGAGGAAGCTACAATCCAAAAAGAGGAAGTTGCCTGTTACAAGTATCACTCAACAAGAGGAAGAAGTAATTAAAACTTGCATAGGAAGCTGCATCACCCCTCCAGTGCTTTTCCCTCCAAACATAATTCCTATTCCTATTCAAGCTGAAGATATGGTCAAAATAACAGAGGAAGCTGTAGTATTCCTTCAATTTTTTTACCAAAAGATTCAACTAACAGAAGAACAAAGAAACAAAAGTTTGATGCTGTAACAAAATTTGTAAAGGGCAAGGCTGTGATTGCATCTAAAGATTACATGGATGAAATCAAGAAGAATATTGGAGATTCATAGATCTATTTCACTACTCAGAAAGAATGATGGATGAAAAAAAGCCTGAATGATGTATATCCCGATGCTCAAAAGGACTGGGAGTGGTTGACTTCAGGTTTAGTTATCCTTCATAACAAACCGGATTACTGGAGATTCATAGATCTGTTTCACTACTCAGAAAGAATCAGGGACAACCTGCTAAATAACCTCTACAGTTACTTGTCTGATTTATTTTCTTATGAACTTCATAGTAAAAACAGTTGATGTTAAAAGTATAACAGATTGGTGGAATTGCACATTGTTACTACATTAATCTTATTATGATGAAGGTTTTCAGTTGTCTGCTCTTGCTTGTGTCTGTCATTATTTATTTATGAATACTATAAATCATTCTTTGTTTTTCATGCTTTATTCTGTAAAATCACATTAAAAAACTTTGTAAAATTTGTTAAGCTAGATAGATGGAAATTGTTGGGAAAAATCCTTTTGATTTAACTTAACAAATTATATTATAAGTGATTTTACAATTTACGATCATTGCCCATAATGTATAGAGTGAGTGATGCGGTCATAGATGTTCTAGGAAGTCTTTTGAGTCAAGAACATGAAGTAGGCACACTAAAATAAGGAAGAAAAATCAAGCTTAGTCTTCATGCATCGACTAGAAGTCGACGCAACTTTGACTGGAAGTTGACGTCACTTCGACTAAAAGTTAGAGCAACCGCAGATGTTTAGTCGACGCTACTCTATGGCTGAAGACGATGCATGCATCAATATGATATCGACACAACATCGATTACAGAGTCAAGTCGAGTGGACTTTATTTAAAGGGAGAAATCAACGTGCCTTCTACTTGAATTTGACGTAGCATCGAGTAAAACCTTAATTTGGAAATAACAAAAGATCTGCCAAGGTTTATTTGCAGGAATATATTATGGAATTCTTTCAAATATTTCTGGTTGTTTTGAAAGAAAATTTTAAAAAAAAATTTCTCCACCATATTCTGAAGTGTTTATATGGAAAGATTTTGAAGAATATGTCAAGATTTAATTGAAGTAGAATTATAAGAATATAACTCAATTCCTTCTAAAGAAAGTTCCCATGAATAAGAAAAATTCAAATTTATTCAAGAAGGATATACTCGATACAAAATAAGTGAAGAAATGCACAAGACATGAATATTCCACATTGAGAATAGAATTCGACAATAGATATAATCTTCTCCTTTCTTCTCTGCTGCTACAACATATTCTAAAAAGAATAATCAGAGAACTATTTGGATCAAGAACATATAATCCTTGCAATTTCTTCGAGCAAGGATTCATCATCAACAGAGGGTCCAAAAACACTTAGTGCCATATAGTCCTCAGATTGCTGAGAAAGAGCTCATTTTTGATGACTCTTCTTCAACTCTTGTCTCATTCTCTTCTTTTATTATTGAGTAAAGAGTTTTAAGAATCTCTCTTCAAAGGATTTAATCACTGGTTTTAAGAGTTTCCTCATCAAAAGACTCAGTGTGTCAGTGGTTCAAGATCTCCTTATCAAAAGATCTGGTTTGGTTCAAGATCACCTTATCAAAAGATCTAGCTGTTGGTTCTGAGAGTCTACTTATCAAAAGACTCGGACACTGAAATAATGTATTCCTATCAAAGTGGTTGAAGAGTGGATGTACTCATATTTTTGGGAAACCAGTATAGTTTTGGTGTCTTCTGTGATTGTGTTTTGTGTGATTGCTTGCCATACTGTGTTTTTATTTATTGCAACAATTCTCTTGTTAACTATATGTGAATGCAAATTCTATGTTCATTGAAATTCAGTAACTTAATCAAGTTAAATTTTAAATTTCTATTCACACCCTCTAGAGAATTCTCTGAGTATTTAAACTGTTCTCACTTTCAGGTTCACTGTCCATAGAGTTCAGAATCCATGGCTGAACGTGCTCATCATCGCAGAGCCAGTTTTCAGTGAGGGTAGTTGGTTGTGCCTTGGTAAGGTGATGAAGAAGCCATTTGGTATGGAGGACACGACACACCAAATGAACCCACTCCACAAAATTTTTCCGACCACTAAGAGAGATGGTGGTGATCCAGAGCTTATACCAAACTTCAGAAGGAGTAGTTGTTGCACATACCGGAAGAGACATGACTTCATTCAAGTCCATGACCGCCGAGATGAGATACCATAAAGAGGAGCGCGACAAGGGCGATTAGAAACTGGTGGGCAGGAAAATGAGCGGTTAAGAGCACTGATACAACCAAGGAGCGCGACAAGTGTAGAGGGGATTAGCGAATCCATGATTAAGAGATAGCTAGCGGACTGGCGGGCAGGTGCGACAAGCAAGGAGAGCTGTCGGTCAGGAGGAGCAGCAGACAGAACTGTCAGATAGGAAAACACCGGTCTGAGCGGCTAAACAGGAGGTGCAACGATCAGAATTGTCGGACAGGGAAGCAACGATCAGAGCGGCTAAATAGCCAGGGCACTAGCAAAGCTCGACAACGCCTAGAAACGGTAGTTAGAGAAGAGAGGGATCGATAGTGGCCAGAAGCAGTAAGAGAGCCGGGCAGGCGAGGGATGGCGACGTGAGTGGTTTGGTGGCGTTGTCTGTCTTGTGGTGCGATCGCGACGACACGAGCAAGAGACAAAAGCCAGCAAAGGGCAACGGCTAGAGGATCAGAGCGATCAGGAGAGCTCGAGAGAGAAGCTGTGAAAGACACGAACAAAAGAGGAAAAATGCGACGAGCCAGCAATCCAAAGAGAGTCCAGTGATGTGGAGACCGTAGAAGAGCTAGAAGCGAGCTGAGTGGTTGGAAGGAGGAGGCCGCCGTAATCACCCTTCAGGTAGGGCCCGGTTGGCCGCAGGAAAGTCTATAAAACCAGGGAAGAGGAATGCAGAGGGAGCAGGAGGAAGCGGTAATCACCCTTCAGGTAGGGCCCGGTTGGCCGCAGGAAAGTCTATAAAACCCGGGAAGAGGAATGCAGAGGGAGCAGGAGGAGGAAGTTCTCACAGAGCAGATCTGCACTTAGAAACAAACTGACTGAAAAGACGGGAACTTTGAGGAAGACCGAGAAATCTGAGGATCGGGTGGCTCTGCTACCATGTACTGAAATGCAACAAAAGAGAGAGAAAAACAATATTTTATTAATTTCTCAAGTATCTTCCATGAATACAACACAAGTATTTGTACACACACACACACATATATATATATATATATATATATATATATATATATATATATATATATATATATATATATATATATATATATACACACACACGAGTGACAGCCATGATGGCCACACGCCACAGTACCCGGCCGGCGACGACGGGCTTTGCCCGCCCCCGCCACAGTGCCCGACACGGGGCTCCGCCCCTACGGCCAAGCGCGACAGTACCCATCCGGCGACGGCGGGCTTCGCCCGCCCACGGAGCCCCGCGCGACAGTACCTTTCCCCCAACGTGATCCAACCGCCCCCGACACCGTACGACAGTACTGTTAATTAAATAGTAATTAATATTCAAAACATTCATTAATTAAAAATATAAATAAATTATATATATAATTAAAAAATTTAAAATTATTGAATAAAATTAAAAGCAGGCGGAGCGTGGCCCGTCTAGCCACGCTCCGCCTGCCTTTAATGTTAAGCAACATTTTACATTAATATTTAATAAATAAATTAATTTATTAAAGCATGAAACACGCCTCCATTTAGTCCCACACCGTCCGTTCAAAAGTTAAGGTTTGTGTTTATAAGACATATGTAGTATAACACTTTCGAATTCTTTTCCGTGACTAAACTGGGTTTTTCTTAGGCTGAGTTGGGCCGGCAAGAGCGTGTTATCTGGAGCTGTCGGTCAGAGTCCGTCCGCGCTGTTTTACAGTCAGCCTTCCCTTATTTTTAGAAGTACATATGGACAAAAATGTAATTTTAAATAACGTAGTTAGTAGGTTTAGGAGACCTATTAAAATGTGCAGAGATGGTGCAGTATGATTGAGCTTGATCGGACGGTAGCAAAATTATCAAACCATAATCAGATAGCTATTGTAATTTCGAACTCATGAGTTTATACTTTCTTTATAATGGTAAAGATATAGACACACACACGAGGAGAGAGAGGAGTGTTTAAACACCGTCCTAAGGTCTAAGGTGCGTGACTAATCCCTAAGATGGCTTTACATGTGCCTATTAAATGTGTCTTTCTTTACAAGTTATTCAAAAATTACCATAATTTTAAGATGAGTATCAACCCTTTTTAGCCTCCACCAATGCACTAGTGAAGAACAAAATATGAAATTATTTTAGTGATGTATCATTTAAAATTATTGAGTTAATTAACATAAAATATTAAATTATACTTGCATTTAAGCTAATGCTTTGTAGTTGTCTATTTTTCATATCTTTACTAGAAACCCTTCGTATTCATAAAAAATAAGCTAACAGTAATGTGACCTTACGTAGAAGGATCTTTTCTATATATCCTCGAGATGCATTCAACAAAATCACACATAAACCTTCCATTGGCCCCAATTTACACTTGCTTGGGAAAATCAAAAAATGGGTTTAAATAATTTTTTGCTAGGTGCAGAAGGCTGCTCATCTTACTTACCCACATGTTCTCAATCAACTTCTATATAAGAAGATATTTGTTTTCTTGGTGAATATAACAACTCCCAACTCCACATCGGCCCAAAATTTTTTGTTCAATATTATTGATGCAACCTAACCTATGAAAAATAACAGAACTTGTGAGTTTTAAATAATATATCTGAAGTTCACACAAATCACATTATTAGTCGAAGAGACAATTCATTTACCTGCTTTTCTCCAGCACTATTGACTAACTTTATTGCTCTCCACTCTGCAGATGTGAATAGATCCTTCAATTATTTATTCTTCTTCAATATACTTTGTAAAGGTAGAAACGTTGTAGCAAATTAGTCACTTCCGGTCAAACTTGTTCGTGAGATTCCGGTACTTTCGTCGACTCTCTAAACATGTCGAAAGATATTGTATGATTTTTGATAAAGACAGAGAGTTGGTAGCCCGTGGAGATAACATTCTTAATTGGTTTTTGCTTTTGTTATATCCTACAACAAAAGATTAAGTGTATGTGTTGCACAATTTGTCTAAAAAACTCGGGCCTCTTCAAACCCATTAACTTCGATGCAACCATATTATTAGACGCATTGTCTGTCACAATCTGTAATATGTTATCCTCTCCGGGGTCTTCGAGGCCTTCAATCGCCTCATCCTGAAAATCAAAGATGCATTTCACGTCCTGTGTGGTGGAGACATTTTTTATAGCCAAAATGCTACTCTAGAAATGTGGTGCACCATGATCCTCATCACACTTCTCCTTCCTATCAGTCCTTGCATCGATCATGATATTACACCCAATTCAATCAGCAAGTCTGGATGAATGTGCTCAACATCTCCTTCGTCTGGTCCACGTCCATTTGCAAAATTTTCGCCCTTATCTCATAAGGAGTACAAACCTTCATCCCAGGTCAACATAAGTCAACACCATGTGCCATCTGTTGGAAAGAGAGGATGTATATGTCATTGAATGGGATACCTGTTTCATATGCCCATCTGGCAATGTACAATGCTACATCATCTCTATCTTTCTTCTTGTACGTTTTCCCAATAATAGTCTGTTGCGAGTCTTATTTTTTGACTCTGCAATAACGTGGATAAATTGGTCCATTGATTGCTTGGACCATACTCCTGAATGCAAACTCGTGCGAGAAGCAGATTCATCTATGTCTTCATCATGTGCTCCAACTTCCACCCCATTCAAGCTAGCTTGCTATGTGACATTCTTCAATTTCTTGCCTTCCATAGTTGAGTTGAGGGCCAACTCAGCTTTTACATTCACTTCTACGGGAACTTGATTGCATAACTTAACATTGTCCTTCCACCCAGCCCTGTGATGTTTGAAATGGGTAATACCCTCATTCACCGTTTGTTTGCAGTTGTTGCTTTTGATGCTATTGGCATCATTTGCAACTGATTTCTTGCCAAACACCCAAAATTGATCTATACTAATAGGTACCATATAAAGAGACCTCACTTGATCCATCAGAAGATGCCATTCTATGAAAGTGCACATAACAAAAATAGTAAATACCATAACAACATTTAACAAATCAACATTCTATTAGATTGTTAGAAAAAAATAAGGCATCATAGAAAAATGACCCTTAAACTTCATTAGAGGCCATTCTACGGAAGGATCCTATGTTGTGATTGGGTTGCTTGGGGACAAACATGCATTTACGTTTAGGAGTGTTTGATGAGTACATTTCATATTGTTATTTAGGCATACCTTTGGCTCCATTTTACTCTTGATTTATCTCTAAATATCTGATTATCCTGTGATATTACATATTTTTTTCTATTTCTGATATAGTGAATATTTGGGAACTAAAGGGATGATTCTACCTTGACTCGAGACTCACTTGGAAGATTTCTAAAGTTTTGTACAATGTGCACGATCATACCCTTTAATGAGCACAGTCGTTCGCTTGCTATATACTTTATGCTTCCAGTCCTGTTTTTGCTAAATTATTTTCGGCATGTCACGCACGATCATGCGTCTCATCGCACACTGTGATACTTATTTTATCATGTAATGTCTTATCCTATAATGAGGCCTCCATCTATATATGGAACCTGTGAGGTAGTGAGATATTATCTTTGGAATTGTAGTATTTTTTCTCACTAGGAGAGGGGAGTACCCTGGAGGACTTAGCCTCCGGGTACTTGGCGAGAGCTTGTCTCTCGATTGTATCTGTGTTTATTTTTATGCAATGCATGTTTGCGTTTCTTGATCATCTTGATACGTCGTAACTAGCCCATATCAATTGGTTCGACCTACCCCTCATTTAGGGCTTCGTATGAAACCCTAATTGGACTTAGCCGCCTGCGTTCTCTCCTGCCGCCTCTCTCCAACCACTTGTCTATCTATTCATGAGTCGTCGTTCGTTCTCGTTTGGCAAAAATCGATGCCATCCTACGCTCGACGTCCACCTGCACTCGAGATACGCTCAATGATTTCGCTGCCTCCCTTGATCCCCATCGACACTACTACCGCTGTCGGTCTCTCGCGTCTCCTCGGTCCGCCGACTCACATCTGTGTCGGCTCTAGCCGACGTTCCTCATGTTGCTTACTCCGCACAACCCAAGCAGCCTCCTCTGTGCCGACTGCACAGCTCCACCGTCTACTTCGTTTCCTTCCCGATTCCGAGCCGTCCACTACTCGTTTTTCATAGCTTCTCCCCGCCGCTTCTGAGCTTTTTGTCTGCTCCTCACATCCTCCAGTCCCCGGATGCTATCCAACAACCCCGACTCCATTCCGGCCTATGTTGTTAAAGGCACGCTTCAGGCATGCCTATGGATCGAGGCTCACTAGATTCAGAGGTTTGCGCCTTCATGCGCCTTATTTGCGCCTTCGTGCGCCTTATTTGCGCCTTTGGAACCTAAAATGTGCCCATGAGTGAGATTTTTGGCGTAAATTTTTCCTTTTATATAAAAAATGTAAAAACTCAATAATTTTTGATTGATTTAGTGTTTTTGAAAGATAATTGTACGTTGGAAATTCGATATGATGCAAGTGACAACATTGATTCTATTTTTTAAGGGATATAAATGATAATTATAAATGAATAGTTAGTAGAATAAATGAAGAGTTTGATCGAGAAGATGAAATGATGGTAAATTCTGATTATTTAAAATGGATGTGGTTGCGCCTTGCCTTCGTCAGGCGTGCGCCTACGCATTGAGCCTTGCGCCTAGGCTTCAAGACCCATTTGCGTCTTGGTGCGGCTTGTGCCTTTAATAACTAAGATTCCAACCCCCGCAGACGCCCACCACCTCACCCAATCCAACCCCGCCGCTACCGTCTTCCCGCCCGCACCTCCGTTCCATTCATGTGACTCGTTCAATGGTCCTCAACGCCGACTAGAATGCCTCTGCCATTGCCCCTGACTCTCATCACTTGGATCAATTCGAAGCACGACTTAAGGATCTCACTCTCCTTCGAGAGCTCGCGGTCACAACGCTAAAACGCCCACTTGCCCCTCCACCACCAACACCACAACCCCTTCAACCCATCTCAGAATACATTGGGTTTCTCCACCCCGCCATAGACATCCTCCTGTCCCATCTTAGTCTGATTGAGATCCCTGTGTTCGAGAACACTGATCCTCTTTGTTGGATTGCCCGCGCCAAACAATTCTTTGATCTTCAATCCACCCATGCCAATCATAAGGTTCCCCTGAACACTATCTATATATGCAGGGTTCGACGCTCCATTAGGTGTGTTGGACGCGCCAGCAGGTTCCTAACCTTTTCTGGCCCACGTTGAAAGAGAAATTCCTCCACCATTATAATGCCCACCAGGTGGGTAATGCCTATGAGTGCCTTAGCTCTGTGCACCAGTACGACACCGTGGACACTTACATTGAAGAATTCATCGAGGTTCACGTGTCTGGTCTATCCCCTGACCACTACCCGGGATACTTCCTTGGGGGTATACAACCCCACCTTCGGACGAGCCTTACGATACACAATTCGACGACTCTTTCATACGCCATGGAGCAAGCTCGTTGCCTCTACTAAGAACTGTGCACCACCCAGCCTTCTTCCTCTGCCCAACCACCCACAGGCAGTTGCTGCCAAAATCTCCGTCTCTTTCTGTCCGCTCAGATCACCTTTCCCCGCTGTTAAGCCCACCTCCGCCACCGCCAGTTCTCCAGCCCCGCCTCCATCGACATCCTGACAACCCCACCGCTTATCTTACGAGAAACACCTCAAGCTTCGTCACAAGTACCTTTGCTTTCGCTGCAAGCAACCGTACTCTCCCACTCACGTCCACACTTTTAAAAACTTGTGCGTGATCGTGAGATCCTAAGACGACAGTCCTGACTTTGGGGACTTAGTGTAAAGACCCAACCCTCACAATATCAAAAGTATTGTTCGTTTTGGTTCTTCCCAGCCCATACTGAGCTGAACTACACAGTTTTACCTTTTTCCATAGGCGGTATGCACTTCCCATGAGGTCACCCTTCCCAAGACTACTCCCATCGGAGCACACTTAATTGTGGTATTTCCAACACTAACTCCACTAGTTGCTCCGAAAAGATGCATTTGATATTTGAGGATATGATTATTATTTAAGCCCAACAACTTTTCCTCCGATTCCAATGTAAGATTCGGTTCATTCCTGTACCTCCTTTCACCTAGAAGCCTGCCAGGAACTATTTTGCCTGGACTTTTCTGCCCTTATAGCCTTCCCACTCTCATCAGATTCAGGATATTACTGGCCCACCAATTTCTGCCTGGTTCTCCCTCGAGCCACACATCGTACTATAGGAGGTCTGGCTTTGATACCATTTGTAACGACCCAACCCTCTCAATACCAGAATTATTGTCCGATTTGGTTCATCCTAGTCCATACTCTGCTGAACCACATGGTTTTGCCCTTTTCCATAGGTGGCCTACAAGCGCTTCCCAGGAGCTCACCCATCCCAGGACTACTCTCACAGGAGCACACTTAACTGTTGAGTTTCCAACATTAAATTCACCAGTTGCTCCGAAAAGCCGCCTCTGATATTTGAGGATATGATTATTATTTAAGCACATCAACTTTTTCTCCAATTTCGAAGTGAGATTCAGTTGATTTTTGCACCTCCTTTAACCTAGAAGCCTACCAGGAGATACTTTACCTCGACTTCTCTGACCGCAAAGCATTGCTTGCCCTCTTTGGATCGCCCTCATCAGATTCAAGATATTACACTTGGACCCCCTCACACTTGCGGATGTCCCGTGCGAACCTCCACCTTGAGGAGTAGGTCGTTTTTTACAGGAGGAAAGTGTTGATACATATTTTGTCATGCAGTGTCTTGTTTTGTAGTGGTGCCTCCATCTATATAAGGAGCCCTTTAGGTAATGAGATCTTATCCTTGGAATTGTCGTCTTTTGGCTCTTCTGAAGAGAGGAATATCTTGGAGGACCCAACCTCTGGGTGCTTGGCGAGAGCTTGTCTCTCGATTGTATCCATGTTTACTTTTATGCAATGCAAGTTTGTGTTCCTTGATCTAGATCTTGATACAACGTAACTTGCCTGCATCACACTGCCATGCGCAAACAATCATTATTTTGGGCAAAATTTTGGTGTTCTTTGCTCGTGTGCTTCTTCACGCACAACCATGCGTATTGATCATGCTTCGATAACCAGTTGCTTGCACAACTGATCATTGATTGCCTACTGATTACCAATCGGCTGAGTTACATGCATATAACTGCACTATTGTGCGCAGCATGACACATAACTGTGTGTCTTTTTTTGGCACCCTGCCGGCTTCCTTTTTTTATCGTACTTGTCTCCTCCAGAATTTTTTTCCCACCTCGCACGATCGGGGGCCGACCGTGCGCGACCGTTTCCTACAACTAATAAAAGTCGAGGCTTTGAAAATTTTGGGGATTCAATTTTCTTTTTCAACCCAACCATTTTCAGAGGAGCTCCAGGATTTCAAGGAGAGCTTCCAAGAATTTCAAGGTGGCAAGGAGGCAAAGGATGGCAACATGGAGGAGAGAACACATAGATAGATGATGCGTAGCATTGGGAGCTCTGATAACAACCCCTCCACGACCCGTATGCGCCTAAGAATTGGAGTGTAGCCAGAGTGATGACTCACGGCTTTTTTTGTTCATACCCGAGGAGAAGTCTCTCTTCTTCCTTTGTATTTCTTCTCCCTTCAAACAAAGCCTTGGAGGTTGGCAGATTTGCTATCATTTTCATGGTTGTAAGAATGTTTTGTTTATTGTATTGCAATAATGCACTTTTATGTTTCTAATGCTAAAAATTGTGCGTGATTTTCTCTTTAATATTGGTGTATGGTTTGGATTTGATGACAACTTTCTTTTACTTTTGATTTTGTTCATGTTCTTAGTTGCTAGAAAGCTCGACTTTTCGATCGCCTAAATAGCTTGCAATATTGTAGTCTCGGGCATTTCCACTCCTTGTTTCCTATGATACGATACAGTTACTCACCACTTTATTACTTTGCGTCGGTACACTACCGTAGCACTTCTTTCGGGATTTCAAACTCACGCTCTCCGTGCATCATAATATCTCCAAAAAAACCTTACGATCCTGGTATCATGTAATAATGGATATCGGCGGTGCCTTGGTTTGTCTTCACACTTAATGATATTAGGGGCGAGCTTTTGGTCTTTGTAGAAATGGAGAAAGCCAACCTTGTATATATGTCCACTTGGTACAAATACAAAGAATGAGTACATATATATAGATGAGAGAAAGAGAGAGAAAAGTCCTATACACAATGTGGGACTAAAGAGAGGAGAGAAAAACAATAAATGCTATACAAATGGGCCTAGTTTAAGTGGGCTTTTCCAACACTCCCTCGCAAGCTGGAGCGTATAGGTCATATGCACCCAGCTTGGACAAACACTGGTAGAACAGGGTGCTTGATAAAGCCTTTGTGAGGATGTCGGCAACTTGATCAGTTCCTGGAACATGCTTCAATTCAAGTTTCTTCAATTGAACCTTCTCACGAACAAAGTGACAGTCAACCTCGATATGTTTTGTGCGCTCATGAAACACCGGATTCTTTGCGATGTGTATGGCGGCTTGACTATCACAAAATAGAACAACAGAGGAGGGGAGTTTTACTCCTAGGTCAGTAAGGAGACTTTCAAGCCATGTGAGTTCTGAGACAACCGAGGCCATCGATCGGTATTCAGCTTCTGCAGAGGAACGGGCTACCACATCCTGTTTCTTACTCTTCCATGTAATAAGATGACCACCAAAATAAGTACAGAACCCACTAGTTGACCTTCGATCGTCCAGGGAACCCGCATAGTCGGCATCAGAATAGGCAACCAATGTGGGAGCAGAGTCAGAGGTTTTGTAAACCAGCCATTGACCCGGAGCTCACTTAAGGTATCGAAGAATCCGTTCAACCGCTTGAAGATGAGAAGCCCGGGGGGCATGCATGAACCGACTGACAACCCCAACTGCAAATGATATATCCGGTATCGTGACTGTTAGATAGATCAACTTTCCCACAAGACGTCGATAGTATTCCGGGTTCGGAAGCAACAAATCGTCATCCGAAGCATGAGCGCATAGTTTGTGATTTGCCTCCATCGGGGTACAAGCTGGCTTGCAACCAGACTGACAAGCATTTTTAAGAAGATCGAGACAGTACTTTCGTTGGGAGAGCACCAACCCGTCCGGCCGCCGGGCAATCTCGAGACCCAGGAAGTAGCGAAGTTGCCCCAGGTATTTAGTTTGAAAAACAGTGCTCAGATGTTGTTTGACGTCTCGAATCCCCTTTGAGTCATCTCCAGTGAGAAGGATGTCATCAACATAAACCAACAGAAGGACGGTGCCAGTGGCCCGGTGTCGGGTAAAAAGGGAGAAATCTGCAGAACTCCGAGTGAACCCCATGTCCCGAACCACCTTGCTAAACTTGTCAAACCACGCCCGAGGGGACTGTTTGAGACCATAAATTGACTTTTTGAGAAGACATACCCGAGACACCCCCGTGGTCTCAAACCCGGGCGGTTGACGCATGTAGACGGTTTCCTGAAGGTCACCATTTAAAAAGGTGTTCTTGATGTCGAGCTGATGAAGGGGCCAGTGGCGGTGCACCGCGACGGAGAGAAGAACGCGGACAGTGTTGAGCTTGGCCACCGGAGAGAAGGTTTCCTCATAATCGAGGCCCTCCTGTTGTGTGAAGCCACGGGCCACAAGACGGGCCTTCAGTCGGGCAATAGTGTCATCCGGAGCATGCTTGATGACGAACACCCATTTACACCCAACAGGGTGCTGACCGGGAGGTAAGGGAACGAAGACCCAGGTCTGGTTGGCCAAGAGGGCCGTCATTTCTTCGTCCATGGCAGCCCGCCAGCCAGGATGGTGAAGTGCCTGCTGCAAAGAGTTAGGGACCGAAACAGAGGATAATGAGGTGGCAAAGTGAAGAAGAGAGGGAGAGAGGCGATGGAGAGAGACGTAATTCGCCATTGGATGAGCGGTAGAGACGGGAGCCGGAGCAGCAGGGAGCAGAGCACCAGAGGGCGAAACCGACTGCAGAGGGGCAACGGGATGAGGAGAGCGACGAGAGTAGACCCGGATAACCGGGGGTGGTGGACGGACAGGAGGTAGGGAAGGCAGAGAGGATGAGGAGTGAGGAGCAGGAATGACAGGACGAACGACGGGAGCTGGACTCAGAGCGACATCGAGAGCAGGGAAGAATGGAATATCTTCACGAAAAGTCACGTCAGCCGAGACAGTAACCTTGCGGGTAGCAGGCGAATAACAGACATAACCCTTCTGAGTGCGCGAGTACCCCACAAAGATATGCTTGGTGGAACGAGGGTCCAATTTGTCTGTGGAGGGACCGAGGTGGTGAACGTAGCAGGTACACCCAAACACCCGGGGTGGAACGGGAAAAGGCGGAGTTGTGGGAAAGAGGAGGCTGAAGGGAGTAGCATACTGGAGGACGGAAGACGGGAGACGGTTGATAAGGAAGCAAGCCGTGGAGAGCGCGTAGTTCCAGTATGGTTTGGGAACCTGCATTTGAAGCATAAGGGAGCGAGCGACATCAAGAAGGTGACGATTCTTGCGCTCGGCGACACCATTCTGTTGTGGAGTGTACGGACACGAGGTTTGGTGAAGAATGCCGAACTCAGAGCAGAGAGTGGCAAAGGTATGGCTGGTGTACTCCCGCGCATTGTCAGTACGAATAGTGCGAATAGGCGCAGAGAACTGAGTGCGAGTCTCAAGTATGAAAGCCCGGAATACGCGGGGAAGTTCAGAGCGATCCCGAAGGAGATATAACCACGTCATGCAAGAGTAATCATCAATAAAAGTAAGAAAATACCGATAGCCAGAAATACTAGTAAATTTGTACGGACCCCATATATCGGAGTGTACTAAAATAAAAGGAGCGGAGCTCCGAGTACAATGAGGAGGGAACGATGAACGAGGCTGTTTGCCCAAAATACATGTGTCACAGCGAAAAGCAGGGAGAGTAACATCAGGAAGAGCCTTCCGGAGGACTGGAAGAGGAGCATGTCCCAGACGGCGATGCCAATCCGAAGAGGAGATAGATGCGAGGACAGTGGGAGAGTCGTCAAGAAGATAGAGCCCATTCTGCAGCCGTCCTGTACCAATGATAGTCCGCGTCTGCTGATCCTGTATGAGAAAAGAAGAAGTAAATGTCACGGAGTAATTAGAATCAGTAGTAAGGCGACCAACAGAGAGTAAATTGAAAGGAGAGCCCGGAACATGTAGAGCCGAGCGCAGGAGGAGAGAATATGTGAGAGAAATATCAGCACATCCAGAGACTGGAACCGATGCCCCATTAGCGACAGTAATGTACTTCGGGTGAGGTGAAGACAAGTACTGAGGTGGCCTAACAGAGGTGATATGATGAGTGGCACCAGAATCAAGGATCCGACGCGTGCCAGAGGATAGGCAGACGATACCTTCATTGGAGATAGAGGCAGCAGAGGCAACCGAGGCAGGCGGACGGCTGAGCAAGCCATGAAGATGCTGGAGCTGAAGACGAACCTCGTCGAGATCAGTACGAGAGGAGACAGAGTCGGTAGTAGCAGCAGAGGCTTGCGGACGAGGAGGTCGGCCATGTTTGCGATAGCATGTGGCCTCAAGATGACCATCTTTACCGCAGAACGAGCACTTAGGCCTAGACCGGCCACCTCGACCCCGGCCGTGAGAGTCAGAGCGGCCACCACGGGCAGAAAAGGGAAGAGGCAATAAGGGAGCTGGTGCCTGTTGAACAAGGGCCGGAGAAGGAAGTCCGGGAACATCCGGAGGCGGGGAGACTTTGAGAAGCATTGAGCACACATCGGAAAAAGATGGTGTAACGGTAGAGGAGAGGATGTGAGCCCGGACACTGTGAAGATGAGGTGGTACCCGGGCCATCATCATGGCGATACCCACAGCTTCCTTTTGGGTACGTTGAGCAGCAAGATCTAAAGTGGGAGGCTGATGGTGGATCCAAGCCTCAACCAGAGACTGGGCCTGAGCAACAAAGGACGTCAGGTCGGTTGCGCCACTGCTATCAAGGGCCTGGAGAGCAGTGATGATATCATATAGATGGTGGAGACTATCCTTGCCAGAGTAGAGGGTGTGGAGCTCGTCCCACATGGCTTTGGCCGTCTCATGATACATGGCCAGGCGATAAGATTCGCCATCAAGAGAGTTGAGAAGCCAAGTCTGCACACGCCCATCATTGCGTAACCATTCCTCAGTAGGGATTCCGATAACGGTCTGAGTCAAGTGATGAAGGAACCCCTTTGACTGAAGGACACGGCGAACCGAGTGTGCCCATTCCACAAAGTTCTTCTTGCCAGTGAGCGAAATTGTAGTGATCCGAAGCTCGTCGCGGACTTCCTGTAGAGAGGCCGGGCGTTCAGGAGGAGGAACTGCCGTGCCGACTGAGTCCGCAGATGTAGACATGGGGGCGACTTGGAGGAGTAGAGGAAGCGGAAAGACAGCGGACTGGATGAGGTCGCGGCGAGCTGGAGGAGGCCGCGGCGAGCTGGAGGAGACCGCGGCGGACTGGAGGAGGCAGCGGCGGACTGGAGGAAGCCGCGCTGTGCACAGAGACGCTCAGCAAGGAGCGGACTGGAGGAGGCAGCGGCGGACTGGAGGAGGCCGCGGTGAGCACAAACGCTCAGCAAGGAGCGGGCTAAGAGAGGCCGCGGCGGATTGAAGAGGCCGAGGCGGACTGGATCAGACCGCGGCGGACTGGATCAGACCGCGGCGGACTGGATCAGGCCGCGGCGGACTGGATCAGACCGCGGCGGACTGGAGCGAGCTGAGAAGAGAGGACAAGCCGGGGAAGCAAGAGAGCGACCGCAGCGGGCTGGACCAGTCCGCAAGACTGAAAGAACGCAGAGAGGCGAGCCCGCAACGGACAGGGAAAAGAACTTGGCCGCCTGAAGAGGAAGGAGAGCAGCCGCAAGCAGGGGAGAAGTGCGGACAGAAGGAGGCCGCTGCGCTTACGGCGGACGAAAGGGACCAAGAAGAGGAGGCGAATACCGAGTTCGTAGCGGACAGAAGGAGACCGAGGGATCGAGGTCGCCGAGGTCGCGCCGGACAAGAAGAGGCCGCAGCGGACTAGGGGAAGCAGTGGACCCCACAGGATCCGAGAGAGGGCTATAAAGAGGGGGCCAGAGGAGGAAGGAAGAGGAGGGAAGAGGAGTGGTTCCACGGGAGGAGAGGAAGCGGTCTGGACAAGGGAGGCCGCAGGTGTGATGCGACTAGGAGGTGCGGACACACACACGCAGGCCGCAGAGATCGCAGGCCGCAGGGCGGATAGGAAAGGGAGTCCGCCGGAGTCCGGAACCTCGCTTTGATACCATGTAGAAATGGAGAAAGCCAACCTTGTATATATGTCCACTTGGTACAAATACAAAGAATGAGTACATATATATAGATGAGAGAAAGAGAGAGAAAAGTCCTATACACAATGTGGGACTAAAGAGAGGAGAGAAAAACAATAAATGCTATACAAATGGGCCTAGTTTAAGTGGGCTTTTCCAACAGTCTTAAATTTGATAAGCTGCACATTTCACTTCTTTGTTTGGGCAATCATATGGATGTTAATATAATATTCTATTATAGCTTCCAATATTTAATTTTTTGTAGTGAATTGCATTGCTTTTATTGCATAAATGTTATATGATCTTGATGAATCTCATTTGATGCACTGTACTGACTTAAATTGTTTAAATTAGGATGCGCAAGAACTAATAATGTGCCAGATGATAAATGTGTGCGTCCTTGTTGACTTATAAGAGTGGTCTGTATGATACTCAGGGATTTAATACGTACCTGTGTATATGGCCTTACCTGAGATACCCTTGGGCTAGACACGACATATGACTTTGAACACGCGTGGCTTGACTTTGCCCAACATACCCAAGGGCTAAACTTTCGTCTGATTAGACGTTTGTGCTTCTGAGTTAGACTAGAATGGCAGGTCTTGAAATGTTAAATGGATTTTATGCAATATATTTGATATGAATTGTTCACAAGATTTATTGCTTACATATGAATGTGGCAACATGAGCATAATGACTCTGACTTGATTATAACTTTTACTTGCATATATATTATTGTTCGTTTCCCATCCCTTGATTTGGTAAACAATAATTCATAGAATATTTTATATTATCCATGAAGTCAAGCTCGCCTCAAGTTGTTACTTATTTTCACAGGTTAAGTTGGCTTAGCTTTTGACCCTATAGCGTAAACATGTCTGTGCTTGCAGTTGCGAGTGAGTATTTTGGCGTTTTAGAATAGTTTTGCTTTAATTTTAAATGTAAATGTATTGATTCTGAGTTGGCTTATTTTGGAAGAACTTTAGAGTTGTAAAGATAAAGCTTGATGTTTAGAAGCTCTCTCTTGCGAATGGTTGGATTGTTAATGTTGGAGCATGCATTCCCCATCTCTTGTTTTGAGAATATCAAATACCGTGATTTATTTGATCTATTCTTTTGTATGTTTATAATGTGCAGGTTGTACATGTTGAATGAGACAAGTCCTTAGTCATGGTCATGATCCAAGGGTGTGTACACTTTAGAAAAAAAAATGATGAGATTTGTGTGCTAAACTTCAAACAACCATAACTTTCAATCCGGGAGGAGTTACGGAACGTGACACTCCATTCCGGAATGAGATCGAAGTCATCTACACTCTGGAAATGGTTCAGACGTCAAAAAGTGAAAATGAGATATCGACATGTGATAGCCACTGTCGCTCGACGATACCTCCACGACCATATCATCCCGTGGAAACCTCAGAATCGTGGGACACGTGGCAGCCAGATAGGATAACGCTGATTGGCGAGAGCCAGTATCGCCGGGCGATATTGCTAATATATAAAAGTGATTCATTTTTCCGTGGAGATTAAGGATTAGAGAATTTGGAGTGTTCCTTCCCGTGCAACTGGTTCAGAGAGCTCCAGCATCCAGAAAGACTCCATCCTCCCATGACGGTTCAAGAGCGACGAAACGACGACACGTACACGACATCTGAAGCAATCTTGGCAAGGATTCGTCGTATCTTCAGCGCTGCATTTAGAGTGAGTTCTTAATTCTAAAGATTATATTTTATTATTATTTTTGTTAGAAAAACCCATTTAAACTAGACCCATTTTATAGCATTTATTGTTTTTTCTCTACTCTCTTTAGTCCCACATTGTGTATCGGACTTTCCTCTCTCTTTCTCTCATCTATATATTTGTACTCATTATTTGTATTTGTACAAGTGGAAATATATACAAGGGTGGCTTTTTCCATCTCTACATGGTATCAGAGCCAGGTTCCGTCTCCTGCGAATTCAGATTTCTATCCGCCCAGCGGCCTGCGGTCTCTTGCGGATTCCCATTCCTATCCGCCCAGCGGCCTGCGGTTTCCGCGGCCTGAGTTTGTGTGTCCGCGCCTCCTAGTCGCATAGCCCCTGCGGCCTGCCTTTGTCCAATCCGCTCCCTTTCCTCCCGTGGAACCACTCCTCTTCCCTCCTCTTCTGGTCCTTTTTATAGCCCTCTCTCTCTGATCTGTGGGGTCCACTGCTTCCCATAGTCCGCTGTGGCCTATTCTTGTCCGACGCGAGCTCTGCGAACTCGATCCCTAGCCCCGCGGTCTCCGTCTGTCCGCTGCGAGCTCGGTGAATTCGCCTCCTCTTCTTGCTCTCTTTTGTCCGCCGTGAGCTCGACGGCCTCCTTCTGTCCGCACGTCTCTCCTGCCTGCGGCTGTTCTCCTTCCTCTTCTGGCGGACAAGTTCTTTTCCCTGTCCGCCGCTGGCTCACTCCTCTCTACGATTTTCGTCTTGCGGACTGGTCCAGCCCGCTACGGTCGCCCTCTAGTCGCCGCGACTTGCCGAGCTCCCGCGACTTGCCGAGCTCCCCCGGCTTGCCCTCTCTTCTCGGCCAGCTGTTGTGCTCTTCCGCCGCGGTCTGATCCAGTCCGCCGCGGTCTGATCCAGTCCGCCTCGGCCTAATCCAGTCCGCCGCGGCCTCCAATAGCCCGCTTCTTGGTGAGCGTGTCTGTACTCGCCGCGGCCTGCCTTCTGCTTTGCATCAGTCCGCTGTCTCTGCCCGCTTCCTCTCCTCCAGGTCGCCATGTCCTCTAGTGACTCCACTACAGCTACCCCCACGACAGACCACGTGGCTCCTCCTCACGAACTCCGCGACGAGCTTCGGATTACTACAATTTCTCTAACTGACAAGAAAAACTTTGTGGAATGGGCTCACTCGGTTCGCCGTGTCCTGCAGTCAAAGGGGTTCCTTCATCACTTGACTCAGGCCGTTATCGGCACCCCTACTGAGTAATGGTTACGCAATGATGGTCGCGTGCAGACTTGGATTCTTAACTCTCTTGATGGCGAATCTTATCGCCTGACCATGTACCATGAGACGGCCAAAGGCATGTGGGACGAGCTCCACACCCTTTACTCTGGCAAGGATAGTCTCCACCATTTGTATGACGTCATCACTGCTCTCCAGGACCTTTATAGCAGTGGCGCGACCGACCTGACGTCCTTTGTTGCTCAGGCTCAGTCTCTGGTTGAGGCTTGGATCCACCATCAGCCTCCTACTTTAGATCTTGCTGCTCAACGTACCCAAAAGGAAGCTGTGGGTATCGCCATGATGATGGCCCGGGTCCCGCCTCATCTTCACAGTGTCTGGGCTCACATCCTCTCCTCTACCGTTACACCATCTTTCTCCGATGTGTGCTCGATGCTTCTCAAAGTCTCCCCGCCTCCGGATATGCCCGGACTTCCTTCTCCGGCCCTTGTTCAACAGGCACCCGCTCCCTTATTGCCTCTTCCCTCTTCTGCCCGTGGAGGCCGCTCTGATTCTCGCAGCCGGGGTCGGGGTGGCCGGTCTCGGCTTAAGTGCTCGTTCTGCGGTAAAGATGGGCATCTTGAAGCCACGTGCTATCGCAAACATGGGCGACCTCCTCGTCCGCAGGCCTCTGCTGCTACTACCGACTCCGCTTCCCCTCGTACTGATCTCGACGAGGTTCGTCTTCAGCTCCAGCATCTTCATGGCCTGCTTAGCCGCCCGCCTGCCTCGGTTGCCTCTGCTGCCTCCATCTCCAATGAAGGTATCGCCTGCCTATCCTCTGGCCCGCGATGGATCCTTGATTCTGGTGCCACTCATCATATCACCTCTGTTAGGCCGCCTCAGTACTTGTCTTCACCTCACCCGAAGTACATTACTGTCGCTAATGGGGCATCGGTTCCCGTCTCTGGATGTGCTGATATTTCCCTCACTTCTTCTCTCCTTCTGCGCTCGGCTCTATATATTTCGGGCTCTCCTTTCAATTTACTGTCTGTTGGTCGCCTTACTGCTGATTCTAATTACTCCGTGACATTTACTTCTTCTTCTTTTCTCATACAGGTTCAGCAGACGCGGACTATCATTGGTAGAGGACGGCTGCAGAATGGGCTCTATCTTCTTGACGACTCTCCCACTGTCCTCACATCTATCTCCTCTTCGGATTGACATCGCCGTCTGGGTCATGCTCCTCTTCCAGTCCTCCGGAAGGCTCTTCCAGATGTTTCTCTTTCTGCTTTTTGCTGCGACACATGTATTTTGGGCAAGCAGCCCCGTTCATCGTTCCCTTCTCATTGTACTCGGAGCTCCGCTCCTTTTATTTTGGTACACTCCGATATATGAGGTCCGTACAAATTTACTAGTATTTCTGACTATCAGTATTTTCTTACTTTTATTGATGATTACTCTCGAATGACGTGGTTATATCTCCTCCGGGATCGCTCTGAACTTCCCCGCGTCTTCCGGGCTTTCATACTTGAGACTCGCACTCAGTTCTCTGCGCCCATTCGTACTATTCGTACTGACAATGCACGGGAGTACACCAGTCATACCTTCTCCACTCTCTGCTCTGAGTTCGACATTCTTCACCAAACATCGTGTCCGTACACTCCGCAACAGAATGGTGTCCCCGAGCGCAAGAATCGTCACCTTCTTGATGTCGCTCGCTCCCTTATGCTTCAAATGCGGGTTCCCAAACCATACTGGAACTACGCACTCTCCACGGCTTGCTTTCTCATCAACCGCCTCCCGTCTTCCGTCCTCGAGTATGCTACTCCCTTCAGCCTCCTCTTTCCCACTACTCCGCCTTTTCCCGTTCCTCCACGGGTGTTTGGGTGTACCTGATACGTTCACCACCTTGGTCCCTCCTCGGACAAGTTGGATCCTCGTGCCACCAAGCATATCGTTGTGGGCTACTCGCGCACTCAAAAGGGTTATGTATGTTATTCGCCTGCTACCCGCAAGGTTACTGTCTCGGCTGACGTGACTTTCCGTGAAGATATTCCTTTCTTCCCTGATCTGGCTGTCGCTCCGAGTCCAGATCCCGTCGTTCGTCCTGTCATTCCTGCTCCTCCCTCCTCATCCTCTCCGCCTTCCCAACCTCCTGTCCGTCCACCACCACCGGTTATCCGGGTCTATTCTCGTCCCTCTCCTCATCCAGTTGCCCCTTTGCAGTCGGCTTCGACCTCTGGTGCTCCGCTACCTGCTGCTCCGGCTCTCGCCTCTACCGCTCATCCGATGGCGAATTACGTCTCTCTCCATCGCCTCTCTCCCTCTCTTCTTCACTTTGCCAACTCATTATCCTCTGTTTCGGTCCCTAACTCTGTGCAGGAGGCACTTCACCATCCTGGCTGGCGGGCTGCCATGGACGAAGAAATGACGGCCCTCTTGGCCAACCAGACCTGAGTCTTCGTTCCCTTACCTCCCGGTCAGCACCCTGTTGGGTGTAAATGGGTGTTCGTCATCAAGCATGCTCCGGATGACACTATTGCCCGACTGAAGGCCCGTCTTGTGGCCCGTGGCTTCACACAACAGGAGGGCCTCGACTATGAGGAAACCTTCTCTCCGGTGGCCAAGCTCAACACTGTCCGTGTTCTTCTCTCCGTCGCAGTGCACCGCCACTGACCCCTTCATTAGCTCGATATCAAGAACGCCTTTTTGAATGGCGACCTTCAGGAAACCGTCTACATGCGCCAACCGCCCGTGTTTGAGACCACGGGGGAGTCTCGGGTATGTCTTCTCAAAAAATCCATTTATGGTCTTAAACAGTCCCCTCGGGCGTGGTTTGACAAGTTCAGCAAGATGGTTCGTGACATGGGGTTCACTCGGAGTTCTGCAGATTTCTCCCTTTTTACCCGACACCGGGCCACTGACACCGTCCTTCTGTTGGTTTATGTTGATGACATCCTTCTTACTGGGGATGACTTAAAGGGGATTCAAAAGGTCAAACAACATCTGAGCACTGTTTTTCAGACTAAATACCGGGGGCAACTTCGCTACTTCCTTGGTCTCGAGATCGCACGGCGGCCGGACGGGTTGGTGCTCTCCCAACGAAAGTACTGTCTCGATCTTCTCAAAGATGCTGGTCAGTATGGTTGCAAGCCAGCTTGTACCCCGATGGAGGCAAATCACAAACTGTGCGCTCATGCTTCGGATGACGATTTGCTGCTTCCGAATCCGGAGTATTATCGACGCCTTGTGGGAAAGTTGATCTATCTAACGATCACAAGACCGGATATATCGTTTGCAGTTGGGGTTGTCAGTCGGTTTATGCATGCCCCCCCGGGCTTCTCATCTCCAGGCGGTTGAACGGATTCTCCGATACCTTAAGGGAGCTCCGGGTCAAGGGCTGGTTTACAAAACCTCCGACTCTGCTCCCGCATTGGTTGCCTATTCTGATGCCGATTATGCGGGTTCCCTGGACGATCAGAGGTCAACAAGTGGGTTCTGTACTTATTTTGGTGGTTATCTTATTACATGGAAAAGTAAGAAACAAGCTGTGGTAGCCCGTTCCTCTGCAGAAGCTGAATATCGATCGATGGCCTCGGTTGTCTCAGAACTCACATGTCTTGAAAGTCTCCTTACTGACCTGGGAGTAAAACTCCCCTCCTCTGCTGTTCTATTTTGTGATAGTCAAGCCGCCATACACATAGCAAAGAATCCGGTGTTTCATGAGCGCACAAAACATATCGAAGTTGACTGTCACTTTGTTCGTGAGGAGGTTCAATTGAAGAAACTTGAATTGAAGCATGTTCCAGGAACTGATCAAGTTGCCGACATCCTTACAAAGGCCTTATCAAGTACCCTGTTCTACCAGTGTTTGTCCAAGCTGGGTGCATATGACCTATACGCTCTAGCTTGCGGGGGAGTGTTAGAAAAGCCCATTTAAACTAGGCCCATTTTATAGCATTTATTGTTTTTTCTCTCCCCTCTTTAGTCCCACATTGTGTATAGGACTTTTCTCTCTCTTTCTCTCATCTATATATTTGTACTCATTCTTTGTATTTGTACAAGTGGAAATATATACAAGGGTGGCTTTTTCCATCTCTACAATTTTCATTGTAATCGTTAGGAGAAAATCACCGCCTTGTGTGTGACGTCTAGGTACTTGTGTGGCTTTGGAGAAAATCGCATCCTTGTGCGTGACGTCTAGGTCCTTGTGTTGCTTAGGAGAAAATCGCCGACTTGTGAGTGACGTCCAAGTCCTTGTGCGGCTTAGGGAGAAATTGTTGCATTGTGTGCAGCGTTTAGATCGTGATTAGATCTAGGGGGAGGATAGTAGCAAGATATAGGGAGAGATACGCTTTAGACTGCCGGTTCTTGTAGAAGGACCGACAAAATCAAAAGTAAACTATATTTTTCATAGCCTTAATCTCTAGCTTGATAGAGATATATTATATTCTGTTTTATCACTTATAAAATAAAAGATTATCATTTCTATTTTTATTTGTTTATAAGTGTTTAGTTTGTCTATGAAAAATTAGTTTTGAGTTCTTTAATTATTTCACCTAATAAATTAAGATTAAGAAAAAAAATATAGTCAACCCTTATTTACCCTTCTCTCTAAGGGCGCCGTAAGATTCAACATTTGATATCAGAGGTAGGTTATTCCAAAACGGCTTCACAACCGAGAATAATGACGCTTCATGATCTCGCAGCCACTAGAGGGGATGAAATTTTAATAAATGAAAAATCTTTAGCACCACCATTATTTTTGGGTGAAAACTATAAAGGGTGGAAAATTCTAATAAAAAATTTTCTTTAGTCTTTAGATGAAAAAGTTTGGAATACTACTATTGAAAAGCCCTCAATTATTTTAAATAAAAATGAAATGATTTTAAATGCTAAACCATTAAATATTTTATTTTGCGCACTAACTCAAAATATTTTTCAACTTATTTATACATTTCCTACTGCTTATGAAGTTTGAAAATATCTTGAGAATTATTATATTCTTCTTTCCACAGATAATGAACAAGAGCAATTTTTTATGAATCCGAGAGAAGAAATAGATGAGAACTCTTGTTTGAAGGAATATCTAGCAAATTCATCTAAGAAAGAAGAATGCAACATCATAATATTATACTCAAATAATGACAACACATCAAATTGAAGGGAAGAAGAAATCTCATCAATAAAAGAGGACAATGAAGATGTCAAAAGAACTATATGTTCAAATCATGCCTCATCCAAAAGTGTTGTAAGAAAATCGAATTCTTCTTTTTTGTTTCAAATTCTATTTCTACATATCACATGCTTGAAATTATTAAACGTAGAATTAAGAAATTGTAAAATACTAATTCCAAATTACGTTTAGAAAATAAAACTTTAAAAGCAAACGCTAAAGTGAAATCTCATATTGATGTGTCCTGTTCTTCTTCTTGCGCTATATTTAAAAACGCTACATTTTGTTTTGATTGTAATTCTTTTAAAAAAGAACTCAAGGTTTATAAAAAAAGAACTTTTAATTCAAAAGAATGTAATGAAAAATTGTTAATTGAAAATAATGTTATATCTCATAAACTAAAATCTATAAAATTACTTGTGCAAGAATTTTTAACTAATTTTAAGTCTCTTATATTTAGTTTTTCTTCAAATTTATATAAGTCATCTACTAGTATTTCAAAATTCATAAAACATACACCTATTAGAAAACTTATTCATAAAAACATGTTAAATTTTGATAATGAGATTGAAATACAACAAATATTTATAAATATATAATTATCATATGTATTTAGAAAATCAATACAGTCATAACATAAAATTGAATGTTTACAGATTTCTCATAAATAATACTAATAAAAATCATCACCATGGATATTTGAAACATGCTCAACTGTGGTATGAATGGAGACCAAAAATTAAAAACGAATCTTTAAATCCATTTGAAAGGGCACATTCATCACATTCTCCCCGTAAGACAACACACTATATTTGAGCACCCAAAGGAACTGTCACACTCGGTCCCCTTTGGATACCTGAATCACTTATTCATTAGTTTGCAATCAAATGCGTGAAGTAGAATCAAATTAAAATGAAATACAGAAAATTCTAACTTCACGATATACTTGGTAATATCCATTTTGTTTTTGTTAATTTTTTTGTTTATTTTAGATTTTTTTCTTTAAGCCAACACGTATTTTGGTCACTTATTAATATTATGACCTAACATTGAACACAAAATTCTAGCATTATCAAATAATGAATATTATTATCCACACAAATTGAATATTATTATCCATGCTAGTTATTTCATATTTTCATGATAAGATAAATTAAATGTTGAAAGATTATAAGTCAAATTCAAAATAACTATGTTTTTTTTATTACACTTAAATGCTTAGTATATCCATGATTATTTAAACCTAGTTTGTGTCTCACATTAGCGAGGACGTATGATGTGTGCATTAGAGACTTAACCTATAAGTCATGTCTTGTCCTTATCCGGGGAGGGTTCCAGTGGGGCCTTGCGAGGCACTGGAGGGAAAGAGTACTAGGTTGAGAATCGTCTTTTGTATGCATATGAGATTAACACCCCAACCTACGACATGCGTGCAGCTCCTCATGCCCATCCGTCACTTAGTAGGGGTTAAAATATAGACATATTACTTGTGTATTTTTAATCTATGACATACTACATCACTTTCATTGCATGAACATTATTATACACTTAGTGATTATTTATATCATACATATTGGTTTGAACATGTGTATATTATTTTATACTAGTTATTTTTAAAGATATTTCAAAAAAAAAACCAATTAAAAAATTACAAAACCATTAAAAAACAAAATATGTTTTGTTTACTTATTAGTTATTTATGTGTGTTTATTGTCTTGTATTGTTATTAAAAAAATCAGAAAAAATATATATATATATATATATATATATATATATATATATATATATATATATATATAATGATTGTTATTCATTATCATTGTCAAGGATGACTAGTTATATCCATTAAAGATTAAATACATTGTTTAATTTAATTTTCAAGTTTCATACAATATTGTTGTTTATGTCATGTCTTAATTATTATCTTGTTATGTGCAATGAAATCGATTATAGAAAAACATGTGTAAGATTATTTAGTAAGCCTCTAAGTATGTATAATGTTTTGTGTTTGATAATGACTTTATATATTCACTTATTTTTATAACCTACATTTGTTTTTAATCTTATACTTGCATTATTGTATAATGTAATAATATAATAATTAAAATGCATAAATAGATTACTTACATTACATTGAATTGTTTATTTCAATTTTTTGTTTTTCACGCACTTATTCATTAGAAAAAAGTGATTTAAAAAATTTAAATGATATTGTTTGCAAAACAAGTGAATTCGAAATACTTGGTCACAGGCATAAAAAGCATAGAATAAATAACAAGTAAAACTCCATGAAGCACTACTCACCCTCCTGATAAGTCTTAATGTGCATTGTGAGGTTGAGCATCTTGGAAAAAATTGTAAAGTGTTTTCTAACAAACAATAATATTCACCACTTCTTTTAGTACACTGGATCACAAAAAAAAACAAATTAAAAAAAATAAATATAATCCCCCAAGCACTACTTCGCTCCCTGATAAGTCTTCATGAGCATTGTGTGTGCGAAATACCTTGGTTGTTGTACTTTTTATGTATGCGCATTGAAATATCGTGGAAGTAATTTTATTTCTGTATTTTAATATTGTATTATTTCATTATATATGTCATTCGTTTTGATTAATACATTTGTATATTTTATCAAATCACTTTTGTACACATTATTATCATATATATAACTTCTACTCATGAGAATTGGATCATAATTCATATCTACACAATTCTATACAAACTTAAGTAAATGCGCTAGATAACAAAACATGACCACTTCATTGTTTTTGTTTACTTGAAATGCAAATTTTATTACATTGTAACTTTTTATCTTTTTTTGATATTTTCAAATCATGTTTGCAATTATATCTCAATAGAATAAAATCTCTTGACACTTTAACTCAAACATCAACTTTTCAGTTTTAAACTCATCCTTTATATGCTCTTACTTTCTAAAAAGATGTTTGTTTTTAAAAATGTTTATTATACTTTCTGATGTGATTATTATTTGCACTTATTTATGATTTTTTTTAACAAATGGTATCTTGAAATAAAAATGGTTACTCTATCATTTCATTTATGTTGATTACTACTTTATGCTCCACCATGCTTATTTCTAACAAGTGGTATTTAACAAGCTTTTTATAGCATCATATTTTCTTCTCTACATAAGACAAACTAATTTTTGTTCCATACACTCACCTCTACCCTTCTTTGATACAATCAAAATGGGGAGAATATCTTACATGAACTTAAAATTTTAGAGGCAGTACATTGAAAATTTCATAGGAAATATCTATGTAGGTGGAGTAATCATATAAGAAGTGCATATATATCTTATTGCTCAATCATGATTAATCTTCCAGTAAGTTATCCCTATCAATCTTAAAAGATATATATTCATCCATACCCACTTTTGCTAATAACAAAACGGGAAGAATAAACTGAAAAATCTAGTGGAACTGATATTTAGGGGGAGCAAAATATATATGAAACATTTATGTAGGGGGAGCCTTCATATAAGAAGAGTAGGCTTTGTTTTAAAGATATCATGTCATAAACTTATTATTCATGCATATATTTTACAACACTAACCTATAAACATAAATGGTCTTAAACTCACGAATGTCTCATATAATTATTTGTTATTATCAAAAGGGCAAGATTGTTGGAGCATGCATTCCCCATCTCTTGGTTTGAGAATAACAAATACCGTAATGTATTTGATCTACTCTTTTGTGTGTTTATAATGTGCAGGTTGTACATATTGAATGAGGAGACAAGTCCTTAGTCATGAGCATGATCCAAGGGTGTGTACATTTTAGAAAAAAACAAAATGACGAGGTTTGGGTGCTAAACTTCAAACAGCCATAACTTTCAATCCGGGAGGAGTTACGGAACGTGCCACCCCATTCCGGAATGAGATCGAAGTCATCTACACTCTGGAAATGGTTCGAACGACAAAAGTGAAAAGGAGATATCTCCAGGCGATAACCACTGTCGCCCGGCGATAGCTCCACGATCGAATCATCGCGCAAAAACCTCAGAATCGTAGGACACGTGGTAGCCAGATAAGATATCGCTGATTTGCAAGAGCCAGTGTCGCCGGGCGATATCGCTAATATATAAAAGTGATTCATTTTTCCGTGGAGATTAAGGATTACAGAATTTGGAGTGTTCCTTCCCGTACAACTGGTCTAGAGAGCTTAGGCATCCAGAAAGACTCCATCCTCCCAAGACGGTTCAAGAGCGACGAAGCGACGATACGTACACGACATCTGAAGCAATATTGGCAAAGATTCATCGTCATCTTCAGCGCTACATTTAGAGGGAGTTCTTAATTTTAAAGATTATATTTTATCATTATTTTTATTGTAATCGTTAGGAGAAAATCGCCGCCTTGTGTGTGACGTTTAGGTCCGTGTGTGGCTTAGGAAGAAATCGCCGCCTTGTGCGTAACGTCTAGGTCCTTGTGTGGCTTAGGAGAAAATCGCCGCCGTGTGAGTGGCGTCCATGTTCTTGTGCGGCTTAGAGAGAAATTGTTGCCTTGTGTGCAGCGTCTAGATCGTGGTTAGATCTAGGGGGAGGCTAGTAGTAAAATCTAAAGAGAGATACGCTTTAGCCTGACAGTTTTTGTAGAATGACCGACGAAATCAAAAGTAGACTATATTTTTCATAGCCTTAATCTCTAACTTCATACAGATATATTGTATTCTGTTTTATCACTTAAGAAATAAAAGATTATCATTTATGTTTGTTGTAAAAGCTCAAAGTTTGTATGTATTGCTCAGGTGTCTAAATACAGGGAGAGAATACAAATATATAGGAAAGAGGAGAGAAGAATAAATCCTATACAAGATGTGTGACTAAAGAAGGATGAGAGAGAAAGCAATAAAGAGGGCCCTTTACATGGGCTTTTCTACTACTCCCCCGCAAGCTGGAGCGTACAATTCGTAGGCGCCAAGCTTGGATAGGCACTGGTAGAAGAGGGTACTTGGTAGAGCTTTGGTGAGGGTATCTGCAACCTGTTCAGTACCCGGAACATGCTTGAGCTCGACCTTCTTCATGTGGACTTTCTCTCGGATGAAATGACAATCTACCTCAATATGCTTCGTTCTTTCGTGAAAGACCGGGTTCTTAGCAATATGTATAGCGGCTTGACTATCACATAGGAGGAGAGCTGGTGAAGATAGTCGAACACCAAGGTCGGTAAGGAGACTCTCAATCCATGTGAGTTCCGAGATCACAGCCGCCATTGCCCGATATTCTGCTTCTGCTGAGGATCGAGCAACCACTGCTTGTTTCTTGCTCCGCCAAGTAATCAGGTGTCCTCCAAAATATGTGCAGAACCCGCTAGTAGATCGTCGATCATTGAGGGAGCCAGCATAGTCGGCATCATAGTATGCCACTAGTGTAGGAATGGAAGATGAGGTTTTGTACACAAGGCCTTGATCAGGAGCTGTCTTGAGATATCTGAGAATGCGTTCCACAGCTTGAAGATGTGAACTTCGAGGAGAATGCATATAGCGACTAACAAGTCCCACAACGAAGGATATATCAGGTCTTGTTACTGTTAGGTAGATAAGTTTTCCAACTAGACGACGGTAATACTCTGGATTTTGTAAAAGAGAATCAGAATCTGAGCCCTGAGCATATAGTTTGTGATTAGCATCCGTGAGAGTGTTTACCGGTTTGCAGCCAGAGTAGCCTGCATCATGAAGAAGATCTAGGCAATATTTGCGCTGAGAGAGAACCAGCCATCTGACCTTCTTGCCACTTCCAGACCTAGGAAGTACCGAAGGGGTCCCAGATCCTTAGTTTGGAAGACGGAGCCTAGATGTTGCTTAACGGCCTGTATGCTGTCCAAGTTGTTTCCAGTAATAATGATGTCGTCGACATATACCAATAGGAGGACCGTACCCGTTGCCCGGTGGCGAGTAAACAATGAGAAGTAAGCCGAGCTTCGAGTGAAGCCAATTGTCCGGAGAGCTTTGCTGAACTTGTCGAATCAGGCCCGAGGTGATTGTTTGCGACCATATAGCGATTTGAGAAGGTGACATACCCGAGGCTCCCCCGTGGTCTCAAACCCGGGAGGTTGTTGCATGTAAACTGTATCCTGAAGGTCGCCATTCAGAAAAGCATTCTTGACGTCTAGTTGAAATAAGAGCCATTGTCGATGGACAGCTACGGAGATGAGAATGCGGACTGTGTTGAGCTTACCGACCGGAGAGAAAGTCTCATCATAGTCGAGACCCTGTTGCTGGGTGAAGTCACGAGCAACTAGACGAGCCTTGAGTCTGTCAACGGTCCCATCAGGAGCATGTTTGATGACAAACACCCATTTGCACCCAACGGGTTTCTGGCCGGGAGGAAGTGGCACCAGGGTCCAAGTCCGGTTGGCCCAAAGAGCAGCCATCTCGTCTTCCATGGCAGCGCGCCACCCAAGATGTTGAAGAGCATCCTGTACGGAAGTAGGAATAGAAACCGAGGAGAGGGAAGCAGCCAATGTCCGAAGAGGTGGAGAGAGACGATGTAGAGAAACATAGTTAGCCATCGGATGAGCCGTAGAGGCGGGCACCGGAGCAGCAGAACACGGAGAAGCCGAGGTCGAAGCCGACTGTATAGGGCAACGGGAGGAAGAGGGCGACGAGTATAGACCCGAATGACAGGCGGCCGGGGAGGGTCAATAGTGGGAGGGGGCAGAGGGAGGGTTGGAGGGGAGTGGACGGGGATAATCGGCCGCGGGAGGGAGGGTGGTAGAGTGGGTGAAGGGAGAAGTGGTGGAAAAGGAGGAGGGAAGAAGGGTTGATCCTCCCGGAAAGTAACATCAGCAGAGACAGAGACCTTCTGGGTGGCTGGGGAATAACAGACATAACCCTTTTGGGCGCGGGAGTAGCCGACAAAAATGTGTTTGGCGGGACGGGGATCTAGTTTGTCGATAGTGGGGCCCAGGGTATGGACAAAACATGTACAGCCAAAAACCTTGGGTGTGAGAGGAAAGGCGGGTGCAGAGGGAAAAAGAAGGCTGAAGGGGGAAGCATTCTGGAGAACCGGAGAGGGGAGACGGTTGATAAGAAAACACGCAGTGGAGACCGCAAAGTTCCAGAAGATTTTGGGAACATTCATGTGAAGCATGAGGGAGAGAGCAACATCGAGAAGGTGACGGTTCTTCCGTTCGGCGACCCCGTTTTGTTAAGGGGTGTAGGGACACGAGGTCTGATGAACAATACCGAAGTCGGCGCAGAGAGTAGCAAACTCGTGGCTAGTGTACTCCCGGACATTATCAGAGCGGAATGTTTTGATAGTAGTAGAGAATTGCGTACGAGTCTCCATCACAAAAGCCTGAAAGACCCGAGGAAGCTCAAAGCGATCATGAAGGAGATACAACCAGGAGGTGCGAGAGTAATCGTCAATAAATGTTATTAAGTAACGATAACCAGAGATGCTTGGAATCCTATACGGTCCCAAAATATCAGAATGAATTAGATCAAAAGGAGCAGAGCTCCGAGTACAATGTGCGGGATAAGAAGAACGTGGCTGTTTGCCAAGAATACATGAATCACATTTAAAAATAAGAAGGGAGACGTCAGGAAGCGCCTTCTGGAGGATAGGTAGAGGGGTGTGCCCAAGACGACAATGCCAGTCAGTAGAGGAGACAGAGGAAAGGGCGGTAGAAGAGACATCGAGGAGGTAGAGCCCGTTCTGCAGTCGACCCCTACCAATGGTAATCTGCGTCTGCCGATCCTGTATCAAAAAACCAGAAGAGGTGAAGGTGATATAACAGTTCATATCATTAGTAAGACGGCCAACAAAGAGTAAATTAAAGGGTGAGGCCGACACATAAAGAGCAGAACGAAGAGAGAGAGAGGGGTGGATGAAGAGATCAGCACATCCGGAGACCGGAACAAGCGCACCGTTGACCACAGTAATAGACGGGGGATGAGGAGCATCCGAGAATCGTGGCGACAGCAGGGAGGTGATGTGGTGGGTGGCGCCCGAGTCCAGGATCCAACGAGACCCAGAGGAAAGACAGGCAGTACCTGTAATGGAGGATGAGGCAATACCTGCAGGAGAGGTGGAGGCAACTGAAGCAGATGGAGGGTTGAGGAGCCCCTGGAGTTGTTGAAGCTGAAGGCGAAAAGCCTCAAGGTCTGTACCAGTGGGTGGAGAGCTATCAGTAACAGCAGCAGTAGGCGGGCGAGGAGGGTAGCCATGTTTCTTGTGACAGACCGCTTCAGTGTGGCCATCCCGGCCGCAGTAGGTGCACCTGGGCCGACCGCGACCACCACGGCCCCGACCGCGGGAGCCCGTACGTCCACCCCGAGGAAGAGATGGTGGGGGAAGTAAGGGAGGAAGGGCCTGTAGAAGAAGAGCTGGCGAAGGTGGTGCAGAAGCCTCCGGTGGAGGTGGTACTCGGAGTAACATAGAGCAAACATCGGAGAAGGAAGGGGTAGCAGGTGATGCCAGAACCTGGGCCCGGATACTGTGAAGGTGCGGCGGGACTCGAGCCATAATCATAGCAATACAGACCGCCTCCTTCTCGGCTCGTTGAATCGCGAGATCAGTAGTAGGGGGCTGGTGCTGAATCTAGGCCTCTGTGAGAGTTTTAGCCCGGGCCACAAAGGAGGTCATGTCCATAGCTGTGCCGAGATCCAGAGCTTGAAGAGCGGTGATGATGTCAAACAGGTGCTGAAGGCTGTCCTTGTCCGAGTACAAGGAATGGAGTTCATCCCACATTGCTTTGGCGGTCTCATGATACATAATCATCTGGTACGGCTCACCCTCGACCGAGTTCAGGATCCAGGTTTGGACGCGACCTCATTCCGTAGCCAGTCATCAGTAGGAGGAGTTGGAGGTCCCTGGGTAAGGTGACGCGCAAGGCCCTTGGCTTGCAAGACCCGCCGGACGGAGTGAACCCAGGGGATGAAATTCGACTTGCCGGAGAGGGAAAGAGTAGTAATCCGAAGCTCATCGCGGAGTTCAGGAGGAGGAGCCACGGGGGCCGCCTGGGGGTGAGCGGCGGTGGAGTCACTAGAGGACATGACGACCTGGAGGAGAGGAGGCGGGCAGAACCAGCGGACTGATGCACAACAGAAGGCAGGCCGCAACGAGTACAAACACGCGCGGCAAGGAGCGGGCTGGAGGAGGCCACGACGAGCTGGAGGAGGTCGCGGAGGACAGGAACAGACCGCGACGCACTGGAGCCGGTCAAGGAGAGAAGAGACAGGCCGCAGCGGTCAGAGAGAGGCCGCGCGGAGAGAGACAGGCCGCAGCGGGCAGAGACAGTCCTCGCGAACAGAGACAGGCCGCGCACAGAGAAGTCCGCAGCGGGCAGACACAGGTCGCGCGGATAGAGAGGGGAAGAGCCGGAGGATACCGCGACCAAGATGCAGGTGAGAGAGGAACAACCCGCACGGTCAGGCGGACCAGAGAACGGAGGAGAAGAAACCCGCGAGGAGAGAGACTCGAGCGGATAGAGTAGAGACCGCAACGACCAACAAGAACCCGCAGAAGAGGCAGGCCGCAGGAGGCCGGGCGGGTAACGAGCAGAAGAGAGCAGGAAGAAACCGCAGCGAGGTAGAGCAGGAGGGGCAGGCCGCAACGAACTGGAGGAAGCCGCAACAAGCAAGGGAGTCCGCTGCGAGCACGAGTAGGCAACGAGAGTAGCAAGCCGCAACGCGGGAGAACAGGCCGCGAGAGATAGAGCGGTCTGGAGGAGAGAGAGGGAAGGTGGACCCACAGAGAAGAAGAGGGAGGGAAGGCTATAAAAGACGGAGGGGAGGGGTGGAACCACGGGAAGAGGAGTTCAAGGGAGAGGAGGAGCGGAGCGGACAGACCGGCAGGCCGCAGGAGGCCGAGCGGGTAGCGGACAGAAACAGTCCGCGCGGGTTGAGAAAGAAAGGCCGCTCAATTCGAACCTGACTCTGATACTATGTTGTAAAAGCTCAAAGCTTGTATGTATTGCTCATGTGTCTAAATACAGAGAGAGAATACAAATATATAGGAAAGGTGAGAGAAGAATAAATCCTATACAAGATGTGAGACTAGGATGAGCGAGAGAAATAAAGAGGGCCCTTTACATGGGATTTTCTAATAATGTTCTTATTTGTTTCTAAGTGTTTAGTTTGTCTATGAAAAATTAGTTTTGAGTTCTTTAATTATTTCACCTAGTAAATTAAGATTAAGAACAAAAATATAGTCAACCCTTATTCACCCCCCCTCCCCCTCTAAGGGCGCGCGCCATAAGATCCAACAGTTAAATCTTCCGTTGAAATATTTTTGAATTTATTAGTGATTATCATTAAGTTTAGCCTAAGTTCCTTTGTGATGATTCAATTATGTAACTATCCGAGATCCGGATCATTACAATGTGGACAAGATCCTGACAGCTGAGATTGATCGGAAGATTATCTACTAGCTTCTAATACACACATTAATGCATAATTTCACTGAAAGGAGAGTTATTCTACAACTGCTTCCCTTTTCCAAATAATGTAGAAAAATAGAAATGTTCCTCAATAATATATTTTATGAATCATGTTTTCTTATCCTTATTCATTTAGCTATCTGACAGCAGATGGAGCGTGATTGTAGAGAGAAGCAAACTCCAATTGAATTTAGGCGCCGAAAGATACACTCAGATACTGAAAAAAACAGTGACGTGTCTCCAGCAGCGATAAGGAATATAGGAATCGGTGCTGATGATGATTCCATGAAGAGCATCGAATCTCCAACGCCCGAAAAATCTGATCAGAAGCTTTCTAGTAGAGAGAAACAACTTCATGACAATTCTTCAACTCAGGATATCCTGTCTGAAGCTTTTGTGCCTGAAATTGTTTTGAAATCCACCGAGCTTCCAGAAAAGTATGTTTAAGCATGTATACCTCTTTTAGTTTAGGGTAAAATCCGCTTAATACTCTTTGAATTTATAAGAAAAACATATAGAACCTTTGCATTTGAAAATATTTTGAACCCTAATATTTCAATTTTTAGTCAAATTGGAATAAAATTTATTTTAAAAAAAGGGCCTCCGGTGCACAAAGCATCCCCACGCAACGAGGGTCCGAGGACATGTCTCACCACAAGGGTGAAATGTATGCAAACCTTATCTTGCATTTTTGTAATTTTGGAAAAAAATAAAGTTCATTTATATATATATAAAATTTAAGTTTTTTAATGAGGGGTGGAAAGAGAATTTCATATTAAAATTAACATTCTAGATAAATTATTTTATTAGGTTTTATAAATTCCGACGTTTTAATGTGATAAAAAGTAAATATCAGATTAAAATAATTTAAATTGAATTATTTATTTTAAAAATGAAAATTTATCCTCATTTGGCTAAGTGTAAAAAAAAATTAAGGGTTTCAAATGACTTTGAAAACTGCAGATATTTCATGTGTTTTTAATAAATTACATGGGTGCCATATAAGGGTGCAAATTGGGGCCTGGTTTCCCGGCTAGGGGCTGA
This sequence comes from Platanthera guangdongensis, assembly GCA_039583875.1. NCBI lineage: Eukaryota > Viridiplantae > Streptophyta > Magnoliopsida > Asparagales > Orchidaceae > Platanthera > Platanthera guangdongensis. The sequence goes on along the minus strand of CM077153.1, from coordinate 133,628,778 downwards.
GCCCGGTTAGGTCCTGTCTTGGTTAGGCCTGAGCTAGGCGCAGGCTAAGCCTAGGTGGCCTCCTGAAGCCCCTATTTTTGTAATGGCCCGACTTGGTTCCTGGCCCGGGCCGTGCCCAGGCCCGCCCGTTTGCCAGGTGCCTGGAAATCCAACAAAGTTGCAGCCAAAAAGTCAGCTATAGCTGCCTTTTGGCTGCTGCCATTTGGCATCTGTAGCTGCTGCCAAATGGCCTTTGGGCAGCCTGCCTAGATAGGCCCGGCCTGGCTGGGCCCGATCTGGTAGGCTCAGGCAGGCCCCCTTTTATTAGGGAGGCCCGGGCCCGGCCAGGACCTGGTGGCAAAAAAACCCGGCCCTCGGGGGCCTGACCCCGACAAGACTTTTTTACATTCCTATGCCATACATACTTTACCCTTTAATTTATTTAGTAACTTCAAATTCGAACTTTTGTCCTTTTGGTGCAGGCTGAAGTCATTGGCTGAATTTTTTGATCGAATGATTTCTTCTGTTAGATTGCTGGGTTTAAGAAAGAGGTTGTCAACTTTTCAAAATATTTGTACTCAAGTGGAGATAATGACTAGAAGGTGAGAAATATTTTTTCATATTTGATGAAAAAGATTATTAATCTTGATACTTATTTCTTCTCTTTCAGGAAGTTCTCCTATGGCCATCTTGCTCAACTGAAATATGCATTTCCTGATGCTATTCAGTTAGAGAAGGTACTTATACATGATGAGAGAACTTTATGCATGATACCAGACTTGAAAGTTATTATTATATTTGATATCATGGGACACCCATATCCTGGACAGTCTGTATCTATGGCTTTATGTGATGCCTTTCGTGTGAGATTATTCGAGCATTTAAATGCCAATCAAGTATGTGTTCTATTTTCCATTTGTAAAGTAATTAATTTACATATTCTACTTCTTTATAATTCTTTAAAGCATGTTAGTTTTTTTTTCAGTGTGATATTTGGTGCTTCTTGCTTTTGATTTAGAATCTTCAGTTAGCGGTTAGATTAATTCTAAGAAATGCTTGCTTTACTGCCCTGTTTGAAATGTCCTGTTGTATTAGGGGGAATGTTCTTCGAGAATAAAAACTTTGTCTGGTTTAGGCTTTAACCTTTTCAAGTTTTCTAGAACCTGAAGGAAATCCAAGAAGTGCCTTCGGTCACATGTTTTAAAATCTTCAGTTACTGGTTAGATAATTCAAAGAAATGCTTGCTTTCCTGCCCTGTTTGAATTGTTCTCTTGTAATAGGGGGAATCTTCTAAGAGAATAAAAACCTTATGTCTGGTCTAGGCTTTAACCGTATCAAGTTTGCTAGAACCTAAAGGAAATCCAAGAAGTGCCTTCGGTCACACGATTACTATCACGATACGAGAGGAAGAAACTAGAGTAAAAGTGGCAGAATATTTTTTTGTTTGAAGTTCCACGTCAAACCCGGGAGTATGAGTCAATATTCCAAAAACAAATGAAGCTCATTCTCTGAAGCATAAATACTACAAATTGTGTGTAGCTTCCACATCTAACTTTTATGCTTTGTATTTAGGGAAGGAGAAAGAGAAAAAAGGGTGAAGAATAGATTTCATGGTTTAAGCTCCATTTCAAAATAAAATTTTATCAAAAAATTTAGAAATGTGTTATTTTAGGGAGAATTTTCTTTTATATTTAAAACAATTCATATCAAACTAATCTATATTGTTGAACCGGGTGAAAAAATGACGGGAATATCTTGCTATTACAAGAAACCCTCTATATATAGAGGTGAATACAAAACATAATTAAAAACATAGAACATAAAGTATAATCTAACACTCCCCCTCAAGTTGGGCGTGTGATGTTAACCATGCCCAACTTGTCCACAATATTGCTAAATACGTTCCCACTCAATCCTTTGGTGAGAATGTCAGCTAGCTGCCTGTCGGAGGGCACAAAGGGTGTGCATATGATTCCTCTCTCAATGTTCTCCTTGATAAAATGTCGATCCACCTCGATGTGTTTAGTCCGGTCATGTTACACAGGGTTGTGCGCAATACTGATGGCTGACTTATTATCACAATACAGTCGGATGAGTCCCGCTTCAATCTGACCAAGGTCACTCATCACAGATCGAAGCCATAACCCTTCACAGACTCCGTGAGCCATAGCTCCAAACTCTGCCTCAGCACTAGATCTTGCCACAACTTGTTGCTTCTTACTCCTCCAAGTAACAAGATTACCCTCAACTAGGGTACAATATCCTGAGGTTGATCGCCTATCATCAACAGATCCGACCCAATCTGCGTCAGTATAGACTTCAATATTTACACCGGTATTGGGAGCAAACAGGATACCCCTTCCTGGTGTAGACTTGAGGTACCGACGGATTCTGTGAGCAGCGTCGACATGACGAGTTTTAGGAGCATGCATGAACTGACTAACGTCACCCACCGCATAGGAAATATCTGGACGTGTGTGAGACAGGTATATCAATCTCCCCACTAATCTTTGGTACTCAGAGATATCAACAATTTCCTGTCCATCATCGCGCCCCAATCGTTGGTTTTCTTCAATCGGGGTGTCAGCTGGTCTAGATCCACTTATCCCCACCTTCTCAAGGAGATCTAAAGTGCATTTACGCTAGGAGATGAAAATCCCCTGCTTGGATCGAGCAACTTCAATACCCAAGAAATACCTGAGTTTACCCAGATCTTTGACCTCAAATTCTCTAGCCAATTTCTGTTTCAACCTCTAGATTTCTTCGATATCATCCCCTGTTATGACAATATCATCAATATACGCAATAAGTGCAGTGAGTTTTCCAATCCTTCGTTTAATAAACAGAGTATGATCGGCATTGCTTTGATAAAAACCAAAAGATAGCATGACCTTGAGAAACCGCTCAAACCACGCTCTTGGAGACTGCTTCAGCCCATATAAAGCCTTTCTCAATCTGCAGACTTTCCCTGTAGCACCTGTAGGAATGAGGCCCGGAGGAATAGACATGTAAACCTCCTCATCTAGATCACCGTGGAGGAAGAGATTTTTCACATCAAGTTGCAAGAGCTCCCAGCCTTTGCAAGAAGCACAGGTTAACAAGATCCTGATAGTATTCATCTTTGCCACCGGGGCAAACGTCTCCAGATAGTCAATACCAAGGGTTTGCGTATAACCCCTTGCCACCAACCTAGCCTTGCATCTTTCAACAATCCCTTGTTAGTTCTGTTTCACAGTGAACACCCATTTACACCCAACCGTCTTCTTTCCATAGGGAAGGGAACCAAATCCCATGTATGGTTTTTCTCAAGAGCATTCATTTTCTCAACCATCGCCTCACGCCCAATAGGGACCTCCAGAGCCTGCTGCCATGATTCATGTGTGGAAGAAACAACAAGAGAAGAAGCAAAGGCCTTGTAGGTAGTAGAAAGAGAATCATACGATACATAATGTGATAAAGGATGGCGAGTGCAAGACCGAATACCTTTCCTGAGGGAGATCGGTTGATCAGAAGGCCCTGCGTCAGGTTCCCTTGACTGTCCTGTAGCATAGTCGGATCTTGCGTGCTCGTCTGCTTTGTACGCCGGGTATAAACCTGCAAGCTCGGAGGTGGTCCAGGAGGAGGACGTATGTCCACTGGTAGAGGCACGGGAGGAGAGCTCACTTCCACTGGTAGAGAGGGCACGAGAGGAGGACTCACTTCCACTGGTTGTGATAGAGGCTCCCCCTGAAGTGAGGAATACAATGGTGGTATGTGCAGAAGAACCAAGGGAAGAGAAATGGGAGTATGCAAGGGAGAGGCATCCGGGACAGGATAATATGCCTCAGATTCACGGAACGTAATGTCAATAGTGACAAATACTTTCTTGGTAGGAGGGTGGAAATATTTATACCCATTTTGCGTTGGAGAGTAGCCAATGAAGACACATTTTAGTGCCCGAGGATCGAGTTTGGAAGGGCGGGGGTGGTGGATATGAACGAAACAAACACATCCAAACACCCTAATGGGAAGCCAAGAAGAGGGCACCTGAAGAGTGTCAAGGGGTGTAGCATTCCCAAGGACACGAGTGGGCATACGATTGATGAGGTCTGCCGCAGTAAGAACGACATCGCCTCAGTAGAATTTCGGAAGATGCATAGTGGACAAAAGATAACGAGCGACTTCCAGGAGATGACGATTCTTCCGCTCAGCCACACCATTTTGTGCGGGAGAATACACGCAGGTAGTCTGGTGGAGGATACCACGATCAGCAAGATATTGCTCAAACTACGAATCAATGTATTCGCGACCATTATCACTACGAAGAATTTTAATTTCAGAGTGAAATTGAGAGGAGATCATGCAATGAAATCGTCGAAAAATTGAGAAAATATCATTTTTGTTACGCATCAAATACAACCATGTAGTACGAGAGAAACAATCAATAAAAGTAACAAACCACACACATCCAGAAATAGAAAATGTCGGGTAGGGACCCTAGATATCAGTATGAATAACAACAAAAGGAATAAAACTTGACAATGAAACAAGCTTAAATGAAGTACAATGATGTTTGTTTAAGCTACATATATCACAGACAAAAGAGTCAAAGACAACAGTAGACGTTGTAGGAAATAACAATTTCATAACAAAAACAGAAGGGTGTCCCAGACGACAGTGCTAGGAGTACAAAGGATGGGCAATGCTGGAATGAAGAGCCAGAGGAGACGTAGCCTGGCCGGAGTTGAACACATAAAGTCCATTTACCATGCTACCAGAGCCAATCACCTTCCCCGTCTTCAGGTTCTGAAAAACACAAAAAGACGGAAGAAATATCACAGAGCAGTGCATGAAGTTAGTTAGATGACTTATAAAAAGAAGATTACGAGTAAAATTAGGAACATGGAGGACAGAAGATAAGGTGAGGGAGGAGAAGGAGATGGAACCCTTGCCGACAATGGAGGAAAGAGAATCATCAGCAATGCTCACCTTATCACGGCCAGAAAGAAGAGTATAGGATATAAAACCTGTAGAGGATCCAGTCATATGATCTGTGGCCCCATAGTCAATAATCCACCGGGTAGAAGGATGAGAAGCAGCAGAGCGAGCACCTGGGAGACCCATGTGAGCGTAGGAGGAAGAGGCAGAAGGCTCTGTAGAAAGGCCCTTCATCATGCGTCGAAGAGCCAACATTTCATCCGCTGTGAACTGAAGGTCCGTAGGCCGTTCCTGCCTGAGAGCACCAGGAGGGGCTGAGCCATCAGAACTGGAATAACCAGGAGGGACCACATCAGAAGCATTAGTAAGATGAGCAGAATGTGGGACATCATGATGACCAGAGGAGCGCCCAGAACCACGACCACCACGAGGCGGAGCACCCCCTCTGGGTTAGAAAACCCATGAAGCCGGAAGCAGGTATCCCGAGTGTGACGGTTCTTGCCACAATAATCACATAGCAGATGATCCTTATCAGAGCCCTTCAATTTGGAGTCCCGAGATGGACGAGTACCAAGAAGATAGGGGGCTGTAGTCGCCAAAGATGACCCTTAGGCATCGAGTCTGGAAGAAGAGTCAGGCGACAATCGTATTCCTGCTGCACAATACTGTAGACCTCAGGAAGGGATGGTATCTCTGGTCGGCCCAAAATCTGAACACTGAACTGATCGAAGTCGCGATGCAGTACATGAAGAAACTCAAATATACGATTGCGGTCATCCCGGGACCGAACCATTGCCTCATCAAGAGGGCTCACAAAGGTTAAAGGATCAAAGTGATCATATTCCTGATACATCTGCGTGAACTCCAAGTAGTATGCAGACGGCAGACGGTCACCCTGCCGAAGTAACGAGATCTTCCAGCGCAACTTAAAAATCTGAGCAGCATTGCCGCGACGAGAGTAGGTAGACTCTGCGCGACGCCAAATGTCGGCAGCGTTGTCGAGGAATCGGTTGTTCCGGGCAATGGACTCCTGCATCGAATTAGTAAGCCAGGACATGACCAAGGAGTTCTCCGACTCCCACTGCGGCCATTCAGACGAATTGATGTCGGACTCCTTCATTTTTCCAGTGACATAGACAAAGAGACGCCGGCTTTTGAGAGCCAGAGTGATAGAGCGAAACCACGAGAGATAATTGGAGTCGTCAAGACGTATGATAGTGATTTGGGGTGTATTATGATCATTAGTGTCACGGAAGAGGCCCGTCGGAGTGGAGGCACCGGAAGAGGGAGCCACCACAGAAGAGCGAGCGGGAGATTCAACATCTCCCGACTGATGGCTCCGGAATAGAAATCCAGAGACAACCTAGGATTAGGGCATCAAAAAACCGGAGGGGAAAACGAAGAGATCCACTCCATTAGAACTCCCAAAGCAAAAAAAAACGGCGTTGGATAAAAAAAAACAGGGTTCTCACGACTTAAACATACCGGCGCTGGATGGAGGGTGGGAGACCCGGCTCGAAGAAGAAGAAATGTTGGAGACCCGGCTGGAACAAGAAGGATAAGAAGAAGAAGAAGAAGAAGAAGGAGAAGAAGAAGAAGAAGAAGGAGAAGAAGAAGAAGAAGGAGGAGAAGAAGAAGAAGCGGCAGAAGGGATCGGGAGGAGCGGGCGAGCGGTAGCGGGCGAACGGGATCGAGTGGGAGCGGGAGCCAGCGGGAGCGGGAGCAAGCAGGAGTGGGTGCGGGCGAACGACGTGCAGGAGGAGGCGAATCACGAGGAAAAAATGAACGGGATCAAGCGTGTGCGAGCGAACGGCACGACATGCGGAGGCTAGGGCACCGAAATACTCCTGCCTCTGATACCATGTTGAACCAGGTGAAAAAATGACCGGAATATCTTGCTATTACTAGAAACCCTCTATATATAGAGGTGAATACAAAACATAATTAAAAACATAAAATATAAAGTATAATCTAACATATATAACTTGCAGTCCTTATATTATCTACTTATCCAATCATTGAATGCTCTCCACAAATTTGAAAACTTAATTAAAATTAAATATATTTTGTAATTAAAAAAATGTAAATTTTAGCAAAAGTTCAGAGTTCAGTCTCGAAATGATATTTTAAAATTTTTTAGTTTTGTTTATTCTTTTATTTAGGAAGCAAAATATTTATCTATTATATTCTTATAAAGTAGGCTCATAGTCATGCCTAGGCTGAGTGAATACAGACAGAGTTACCTTTTCTTGTAAATTTATTTTTAAATTATATATATATATATATATATATATATATATATATATATATATATATATATATATATATATATTCTTGTTGCGTACATTGCAGGGGTTACTTTCTTGTCTCATACCATCCCCATACAGCTAGCTATATAAGTGCATTTTGTTTCTTATTTTTTTACATTTTTAATTTATTATGGCACTAACTTAACCAGCTCTTCTAATTAGAAAACATCCTTCTATTTTTGTGTCTTTTTTTTTCTGTTCAAAAGAAATTATTTTTGTTGTTATTCTTTATACAAATTCTGTAATGAAAGCAGGATGCTGAAATTCCTGAGGCGGCTCTGCCAGAGCCATTCAATCAAAGGAATATTATAAAAACTCTGGACTCTTTGTCAGAGGAATCACCCAGTGAATTGCCTCAGCAAGCTTCAGTGGGAGTCGATTCCATTATAAATGTCTCTCATTTCTCTTCAGCTTTTCGAAAGAAATTCTGTGAGAAGATGATCGTCCCAGAAGCTGATTTAACTAAAGTTCTTGCCTCCGCCTCACTACCTGCAATTTCTGATAACCTCGAAGTCAGAACTCACAAGAACTTTGATACAACTTCTCTTCCTGATGTTAGCTATTTTTCGAAATCTATTTATTTTCCAAGTCTTGATCAGTTAGTGGAAAGGACACCTGTGAAATGTATTTCAACTGCATATGATGATCAGATCTCAGGTGATGTAACTGCTGAAACACCTGTTATGAAAACTCCCAAGAGACCCGTGCCATCACCCGTCGAAATCCTGGTTAGTACGAATGAAAAGGCAGTTAGTGAACCCAAGTCAACGCCTTCAGTTCGCCGCACTTTAATTTACTCTCCACAGAAGTTGGACTCGAGCATTTCAAAGCTTGATTTTGACACTGAAGAGTGTACTGGTGTCCATGAGCAAGTTTCGGATGGAACCATCTCTAGTAAAAGAAACATTTGTGCACAAGAAGAAAACATTGTACGTCTTTTTATCCATTTTTCCTTAAAAAGGAAGGGTATGAAATTAAATTCATGGTTGTCATGCATTTTAGGAAAAGTTATTGGAGTATGCTATGTCAAAAAATCTTTTCATGAAAGTTGTAGAATAAGTTTCTCAACCTTTTTCCGACCTACCATTACATTTATCAACATTCAATCGATCCTAGGTCTTATTGAACACCATGATCATCGATATCCTTATCCCTGATATTGGAGTTGGGTATCCTTTTTGACATGCTATATGAATAATAGTTCCTTCTTTTCTTGATAAACTTCTATCTTATATTTGTCCCCATGAATATCAATTCTACATTTTTTGGATTAATGTCTGTAATTAGTTGATAATTTCAGGTATCAAAATATGGTTATTTGGGTTTGTTAAATTATCCTTTATGGTTTTAATTTTCTTGCCTATGATTGTATTCACCTCTATATATAGAGGTGGGCTTCTTGTAATAGTAGTATCCCAATATTTTCACCCGGTTCAACATGGTATCCGAGTCCACGGTGTTCCGCATGCCCTACCCTCCGCGTGCCGTGCGCTCACCGATCCCGCTCGCCTTCCGCCGTGCGCTCGATCCCGCTCACCTCTCGCTGTGCGCTCGATCCCGCTCACCTCTCGCTTTCGTGCACTCGATCTCGCTCGATCCCTCTCATCTCTCGCCGCCTCACCCAGCCCGCCTTCCGCTTCTACTTCCGGCCGGGTCTCCAACCCTCCTGCCCTCCATCCGGTGCCGGTATGCTTAAGCCGTGTAAGCCCAGTTTTTTTATCCGGCGCCGTCTTTTGCTTTGGGTGTTCTAATGGAGTTGATTTCTTCTTTTTCCCCTCCGGTTTATTGATGCCCTAATCATGTGTTGTCTCTGGATTTCTATTCCCGAGCCATCATGTCTGGAGATGCTGAATCTCCCGCTCCCTCTTCTGGGGTTGCTCCCTCTTCCGGTGCCTCCACTCTGATGGTGCTCTTCCGCGGCCCCAATGATCATAATGCACTCCAAATCACTACCATACGTCTTGACGACTCCAATTATATCTCGTGGTCTTGCTCAATCACTCCGGCGCTCAAAAGTCGGCGTCTCTTTGGCCATGTCACTGGAAAAATGAAGGAGTCCGACATGAATTCGTCTGAATGGCTGCAGTGGGAGTCGGAGAACTCCTTGGTCATGTCCTAACTTACTAACTCGATGCAGGAGTCCATTGCCCGGAACTACCTATTCCTCGACAACGCTGCCGACATTTGGCGCTGCGCAGAGTCTACCTACTCTCGCCGCGACAATGCTACTCGGATTTTTCAGTTGCGCCGGAAGATCTCGTTACTTCGGCAGGGTGACCATCCTCCGTCTGCATACTACTTGGAGTTCACGCAGCTGTATCAGGAATATGATCACTTTGATCATCTTACCTTTGTGAGCCATATTGAAGAGGCAATGGTTCGGGCCCGAGATGACCGCAATCATATATTTGAGTTTCTTCATGGACTGCATCGTGACTTCGACCAGATCAGTGTTCAGATTTTGGGCCGACCGCAGATACCATCCCTTCCTGAGGTCTACAGTATTGTGCAGCAGGAATACGATCGTCGCCTGACTTTTCTTCCAAACCCGATGCCTGAGGGGTCAGCTTTGGTGGCTACTACCCCCTCTCTTCTTGGTACTCGTCCATCTCGGGACTCCAGGTTGAAGGGCTCTGATAAGGATCATCTGCTATGTGATTATTGTGGCAAGAACCGTCCCACTCGGGATACCTGCTTCCGGCTTAATGGGTTTCCTAACCCCAGAGGGGGTGCTTCGCCTCGTGGAGGTCGTGGTTCTGGGCGCTCCTCTGGTCGTAATGCTGCTCCACGTTCTGCTCATCTTACTGTTGCTTCTGCCGCGGTCTCTCCTGGTTATTCCAGTTCTGATGGCTCTGCCCCTCCTGGTGCCCTCATGCAGGACCGAACTACAGACCTTCAGTTTACAGCTGATGAAATGTTGGCTCTTCGACGCATGATGCAAGGCCTTTCTACAGAGCCTTCTGCCTCTTCCTCCTATGCTCACATGGGTCTCCCTGGTGCTCACTCTGCTGTTTCTCATCCTTCTACCTAGTGGATTATTGACTCTGGGGCCACAAATCATATGACTGGATCCTCTACAGGTTTTATATCCTGTACTCCTCTTTCTTGCCGTAATAAGGTGAGCATTGCCGATGGTTCCCTTTCGTCCATTGCCGACAAGGGTTTCATCTCCTGCTCCCCCCTCACCTTATCTTCTGGCCTCCATGTTCCTAATTTTACTCGTAATCTTCTTTCCATTAGTCATCTAACTAACTCCATGCACTGTTCTGTGACATTTCTTCTGTCTTATTGTGTTTTTCTGGACCTGACGACGGAGAAGTTGATTGGCTCTGGTAGCATGATAAATGGACTCTATGTGCTCAACTCCGGCCAGGCTATGTCTCCTCTGGCTCTTCATTCCAGCACTGCCCATCCTTTGTACTCCTGGCACTGTCGCCTGAGACACCCTTCTGTTTCTGTTATGAAATTGTTATTTCCCGCTATGTCTACTATTGTCTTTGACTCTTTTGTCTGTGATGTCTGTAGCTTAAACAAACATCATCGTACCTCGTTTACGCATGTTTCATTGCCATATACTATTCCTTTTGCTGTTATTTGTACTGATATCTGGGGTCCTTACCCGATATCTTCTATTTCTGGATGTGTGGTTTGTTACTTTTATTGATTGCTTCTTTCGTACTACATGGTTGTATTTGATGCGTAACAAAAAATGTTTTCTTGATTTTCCGACGATTTCATTGCATGATCTCCACTCAATTTCACTCCGAAATTAAAGTTCTTTGTAGTGATAATGGTCGCGAATGCATCGATTCACAGTTTGAGCAGTATCTTGCTTATCGTGGTATCCTCCACCAGACTACCTGCCCGTATTCTCCTGCACAAAATGCTGTGGCTGAGCGGAAGAATCGTCATCTCCTGGAAGACGCTCGTTGTCTTTTGTCCACTATGCATCTTCCAAAATTCTACTGGGTGATGCCATTCTTACTTCGGCATACCTCATCAATCGTATGCCCACTCGTGTTCTTGGGAATGCTACACCCCTTGATACTCTTCAGGTGCTCCCTTCTTGACTTCCCATTTGGGTGTTTGGATGCGTTTGCTTCGTTCATATCGACCACCCCCGTCCTTCCAAACTCGATCCTCGGGCACTAAAATGTGTCTTCATTGGCTACTCTCCAATGCAAAAGGGGTATAAATGTTTCCACCCTTCTACCAAGAAAGTATTTGTCACTATAGATGTTACGTTCCGTGAATCCGAGGCCTATTATCTTGTCCCGGATGCCTCTCCCTCGCATACTCCCATTTCTCTTCCCCCGGTTCCTCTGCCCATACCACCACCGTATTCCTCACTTCAGGGGGAGCTTCTATCTCTACCAGTGGAAGTGAGTCCTCCTCCCATGCCTCCTCTAGCAGTGGAAGTGATCTCTCCTCCCGTTCCTGCTCTACCAGTGGACATACGTCCTCCTCCCGGGCCTCCTCCTCCGAGCTTGCAGGTTTATTCCCGACGTACAAAGAGGACGAGCACGCAAGATCTGACTATGCTACCAGGACAGTCAATGGAACCTGACTCAGGGCCTTCCGATCAACCGATCTCCCTCAGGAAAGGTATCAGGTCTTGCACTCGCCATCCCTTATCACATTATGTATCGTATGATTCTATTTCTACTACATACAAAGCCTTTGTTTCTTTGCTTGCTGTTTCTTCCATACTTGAATCTTGGCAGCAGGCACTGGAGGTCCCTATGTGGCGTGATGCGATGGTTGATGAAATGAATGCTCTTGAGAAAAACCATACATGAGATTTGGTTTCCCTTCCCTATTGAAAGAAGACCGTTGGTTGTAAATGAGTGTTCACTGTGAAACAAAACTCACACAAGATTGTTGAAAGATGCAAGGCTAGGTTGGTAGCAAGGGGTTATACGCAAACCCTTGGTATTGACTATCTGGAGACGTTTGCCCCGGTGGAAAAGATGAATACTATCAGAGTCTTGTTATCCTGTGCTGCTTGCAAAGGCTAGGAGCTCTTGCAACTTGATGTGAAAAATGCCTTCCTCTACGGTGATCTAGATGAGAAGGTTTACATTTCTATTCCTCCGGGCTTCATTCCTACAAGTGCTGCAGGGAAAGTCTGCAGATTGAGAATGAATTTATATTGGCTGAAGCACTCTCCAAGAGTGTGGTTTGGACGGTTTCTGAAGGCCATGCTATCTTTTGGTTTCCATCAAAGCAATGCTGATCATACTCTGTTTATTAAACGATGATTGGAAAGCTCACTGCATTTATTGTGTATGTTGATGATATAGTCATAACAGGGGATGATATCGAAGAAATCCAGAGGTTGAAACATAAATTGGGTAGAGAATTTGAGGTCAAAGATCTGAGTATACTCAGGTATTTCTTGGGTATTGAAGTTGCTCGATCCAAACATAAGTACACTTTAGATCTCCTTGAGAAGGTGGAGATGAGTGGATGCAGACCAGCGGACACCCCGATTGAAGCAAAGCACCGATTGGGGCGCGATACTGGAAAGAAAATTGCTGATATCTCTGAGTACCAAAGATTAGTGGGGTGATTGATATACCTGCCCCACACTCATCCAGATATTTCCTCTTCGGTGAGCGTCGTTAGCCAGTTCATGCATGCTCCTAAAATTCGTCATGTGGATGCTGCTCACAGAATCCTCCGATACCTCAAGTCTATACATGGAAGGGGTATCCTATTTACTCCCAATACCTGTCTAAATATTGTGGTCTATACTGATGCTGATTGGGCCGGATCTGTTGATGATAGACGATCAACCTCAGGATATTGTACCCTAGTTGGAGGTAATCTTGTTACTTGGAGGAGTAAGAAGAAACAAGTTGTGGCAAGATCTAGTGCTCAGGCAGAGTTGGAGCTATGGCTCACGGGGTCTTGAAGGGTCATGACTTTGCTTTGTGATGAGTGACCTTGGTCTTATTGAAGCAGGACCCATCCGGCTGTATTGTGATAATAAGTCAGCCATTAGTATTGCGCACAACCCTGTGCAACATGACCAGACTAAACACATCGAGGTGGATCGACACTTTATCAAGGAGAACATTGAGAGAGGAATCACGTGCACACCTTTTGTGCCCTCCGACGGGAAGCTAGCTGACATTCTCACCAAAGGATTGAGTGAGAACGTATTTAACAATATTGTGGACAAGTTGGGCATGGTTAACATTACACACCCAACTTGAGGGGTGTTAGATTATCCTTTATGGTTTTAATTTTGTTGCCTATGATTGTATTCACCTCTATATATAGAGGTGGGCTTCTTGTAATAGTATTATCCCAATATTTTCACCCGGTTCAACAAGGTTTAATAATAGCATAAGCTGATTATGAATGTTACTTTTTTTGTTGCATTGCTGTATTCTTGAAGGATAATATTATGAAATATTTCTAGTATTTCACTGTGAAAGTTAATTCCAAATAGTTGATTTGTCTTCTAGTGCACTTTTGTAAATGTTGGATGGATATTCTCCTATTTTAATGGTTCCATAGGAAAGGTTTTCTCATATTATTTTCTGAACCAACTGGTTTAGTGATGGGGATCATTGTTCTCATGCGGGCCAATCCGTATGAGAGCTCGTTTCGGTTTACACTCATAGAAGGAGTTAAGCTTGTCGTGTGGACGTTCTGAGTCCGTAGTCGCATTCAGTACATCACGGTAACATTATATGTGTATTTTCTTATTTTTCTCCGCATTATTCATGTACCATTTGTATATTTTCGTGTCGGCCAATCATAGTCATTTATTGTGTGTGAGTCTATAAATATTTGTTTTCTAGTTTCTTTTTGGTCATTGTAGAAGTTCGAGTGATATCAGATTTTGTGATCATTTCACGGTGTCGAATCCGTGAAACAGTAGGTGCTGAAGCCTAGTCCTTATTTCCTTTTCATTTGGACAACTCCCCACTTCATCCCTACCGTTCATCAACTATTATCCCCCACGTAAACCACACAATTCCCCCGCAACTGCCTTGTGAACCGATGAAACCATGGAACCGCTCAGTTTTGCAATTGGATTGCCGCCATCAATCGTCATTATCTAGAAAAGGAAGGCTTCTCCCTCATAGCTGGAGAATTTCCTCCCTCTTACAATCTTCTGAAGTCTGCTCCCTCTTGTACCTCTGTTCACATAGTCGTACTCATTACTGTCGGCCTTGAACGACATTGATGTAGGCACGAGTGACGTTTGCTCACGAGAACAACTCGTCGGCAACCACCTTATCTCAGTCCACCACCACAGTTTCTTGCCGACCCTCCCCATCCCAATCTACGACCTCAACAACATTTATAGCGCCTGTCTTAGTGTTTAATCCAACAACCAACAACCATCAACCTTCTGAAGCTTGAATTTCCTTTTATTCCCCTGTTTTCGACTATCGAGCGCATCAACCGGCTTCTTGTCCTTCATAGCTCGCATATTCCACTCCCAACCTTTGTTCTAGTGCTCTTTATCTGCCAGCAAGCCTCCAACTGCAATTCAAGTCGGAAATTGCGGCAAATCATTCCATTTGGTCTCAAATATTTGTGGAAGTTCTAAATTTGGTAGTTTATTTTCCTTTATGTTGATTGTTTGTTGGAAATCACATGATCTGAGTATATTAATTTGTAAACATTTGCTCAACTACTCAAACCCGCTTGAACAACTTATTCGCCGAGGATTTTAATTAAAATAATCTTACTTTAAAATTCATTAGAACTTACTCATTACTGTCGGCCTCTCTTCCTTGCTATCCACGCGGCCTCTCTCCCTTGCTATCCACGCAGCCTTTCTCTTCCCGCTTGTCGCGACCTCTCTAAAGTCGCTGCAGTCTCTCCCCTCTAGCCGTACATGGCGCCTCTTGCTCGCTGCGGTTTCTTCCTCTTTTCTCTTTCTCGCTTCAGGCCGCATCCTGGTCGCGACGTTCCTTGTCGCTGGTAGATTTAGCTTGATCGTGCGGACTTCTCCTCTAACCTCTTCCTGCTAGTCGCTGTGACTTGTCTTGTCGCTCGCGACCTCTCCTCTTCCCTTAGCCGCATCTTGGTCGCGACTTTCCTTGTAGCTGGTGTGTCCGCCGTGACCGTGCGACTTCTTCCTCTACCGACTTCTCTCTCTTCGGCCTCTTGTCCTTCTACCCGCCCGACCTTCTCTACCAAGCCGCCCGACCTTCTTTACCAAGCTGCCCGACTTCTCTTGCTAGCCGCCCGGTCCAAACCTTGCTGGCCGCCCGGTCCAAACCTTGCTGGCCGCCCGGCCTCTCCTGCTAGCCGCCCGGTTTCTCTTGCTAGAAGCCTGATCTGTTCTGTTAGCCGCATGAATTCTGATGCATCCGCTGCTACTTCTGCTCCGCCAGCCCTTGCGGCTGCTACGGCTTCCGAACTCCGTGATGAACTATGGATTACTACCATCTCTCTAAGTGGGAAACGAAATTTCGTCAAATGGGTTCACTCTGTTCGTCTTGTTCTGCAGACGAAGGGTCTTTTTCACCACCTGACCCACGCTACCCCCGATGCTCCCTCCGATGACTGTCTTCGCGATGATGGTCAGGTCCAGTCTTGGCTCCTCAACTCTTTGGACATCGAGCCATACAGGATGACCATGTATCATGACACGAGCAAAGCCATGTGGGAGGAGCGCCACTCTTTTTACTCTGAGCACAACAGTCTTCAGCACTTATATGATATTCTCTCTGACCTTCAGAACCTTGCCCCTGGTGCTCTCGACGATATGATTTCTTTCGTTGCCCAGACAAAGACCCTGGCCGAGGCTTGGATTCAATATCAGCCTCCCACTACTGATCTAACTACTCAACGAGCCCAGAAAGAGGCTGTCACCATCGCGATGATGATGTCCCGTGTTCCGCCCCACCTGCATAGTGTTCGGGCCCAGGTCCTTTTTTCCACGACGACTCCTTCACTGTCTGATGTCTGCTCAATGCTGCTTCGAGTTACGCCTCCTACTGATGCTCCTCCCGGATTCGCATCTGCTCTTCTTCAACAGCCTCTCCTTCCGCCCCCCTCCTGCTCGTGGATCTTCCACTCGAGGGGGCCGACCTCCGTCTCGGGGACGAGGACGTGGTGGTCGTTCGTCTATGAAATGCACATATTGTGGCCGTGGTGGCCATCTTGAGGCTACTTGTTACAACAAGCATGAGTTCCCTCCCCATCTCGCTGCTACTTCCTCTGCTGCTCCTGCTCCCACTGGGCTTCTGCCCAGGATCTGGCGTCCACTACCCGCCAAGATATCGATGAGCTCCACACCCAACTCCACCAGCTACAGTGTGCCCTCGGCCGCTCCTCCGGCTCGGTTGCGTCTTTTTCTGCGGAAGGTATAACCTGTCTTGTTCCTAGCCCCCACTGGATCGTCGATTCCGGCTCTACTCACCATATTACCTCCCAGAAGCCCTCCCAGTATCTCCAGACGGCTCATCCTCCGTGTATCACTGTGGCCAATGGTGACACCCTAACGGTCTCTAGCGCCGCTCCTCTTTCCTCTGTTCTTCACGTTCCGGGGTTTTCTTTCAATTTACTTTCTGTTAGTCGCCTGACGCACGACCTTGATTGTTGCATAACCTTTTCTCCCTCTTCCTTTCTTATGCAGGATCGTCGCACCCGGAGTCTCATTAGTAGGGGGCAGCTGTTGAATGAGCTCTACATCTTGGATATCCCACCCACTCTTCTCTCCTCCGTCTCCACTGTCGATTGGCATTGTCGCCTTGGGCATGCTCCCCTTCCGGTTCTTAAGCGGGCTCTTCCTGATGTTCCTTTACGGGGGTTCTCTTGTGAATCTTGTATCTACGACAAACAACATCGTTCTACCTTCCCCCCTGCCTATACCAGGAGTAGTACTCCTTTATCTTTAGTTCATTCTGTTGTATGAGGCACTTATAAAGTTCCTAGTATCTTTGACTTTCGCTATTTTGTAACCTTTATTGATGATTACTCGCGTACTACATGACTTTATTTAATGCATGATCGTACTGAATTTACATCTGTGTTTCATGCCTTTTTAACTGAGATGCGTACGCAGTTCGCCACCCCCCTCAAAATCATCCGCACTGATAATGCTCGCGAGTATACGGGTCGCACCTTCTCCAATCTCTGCACCGAATTTGGCGTTATCCATCAAACTTCGTGTGCGTATACCCCTCAGCAAAACGGGGTGGTGGAACGGAAGAATCGCCATCTACTTGATGTTGCTCGGTCCCTCATGTTTCAAATGAAGATTCCGATCGAATATTAGAATTTTGCCGTCTCCAAAGCCTGTCATCTTATCAACCGCCTACCCTCGTCTGTTCTTGACTTTGCCTCACCTATCCAACTCCTCTTTACTTCTACCAACCCTACCTCTCTCACCCCGCGGGTCTTTGAGTGTGTTTGTTATGTTCATCTTCTTGACCCCCTCCAACAAACTTGCTCCTCGGGCGGCCAAATATATGTTTGTTGGCTACTCCCGTACTCAAAAGAGGTATGTTTGCTACTCTCCTTCGGATGGCAAGCTGGTCGTCTTAGCGGATGTCACCTTCTGCGAAGACCAACCCTTCCACTTACCTTCCCCACCCCGTCTTCCTCTCCTCCTCTTCCCCGGCCTGCCGTACCTACCACACGCTCTTTTCTTCCATCTCCTTCCTCCTCTATCCCTCCCCCCTAAGGTTCCTCCGCCCGTTATCCGTGTTTATACTTGTCGCCACTCCAAGGATGGTTCCCTGCACCAGCTCCCTGCTCCCAATGACACCCCGACAACGACGGATCCGGCTCCCGCTTCTACGGCTCATCCCTTGGCCAACTACGTTTCTCTCCATCGACTCACTCCACCTCTCTACGCCTTTGCCACCTCTCTTTCCTCTATTTCTATTTCTAACACTGTGCAGGTGACGCTTCAACATTCGGGGTGACGAAGGGCCATGGACGATGAAATGCGGTCTCTCTGGGCCAACATGACTTGGGATCTGGTTCCTCTTCCTGCATGACAACCCTGTGTTAGCTGCAAGTGAGTCTTTGTTATTAAACATGCCGAGGATGGCGCCATTGAGCGTCTAAAGGCCCGCCTCGTGGCCCGGGGTTTTACTCAGCAATATGGCCTTGATTATGAGAAAACCTTCTCTCCGGTAGCCAAATTGAACACGGTCTGCGTTCTTCTCTCCTTGGCTGTTCATCGTCAATGACCTCTTTATCAGCTGGATATTAAGAACGCCTTTCTCAATGGTGATCTGCAAGAGGCTGTTTATATGCACCAACCTCCCGGGTTTGAGACCACGGGGGAGTTTCGGGTTTGTCATCTTTGGAAATCTATTTATGGTCTCAAACAGTCTCCGCGCGCTTGGTTTGAAAAATTCAGCAAGATAGTGTGCGGTATTGGCTTCATTCGGAGCTCGGCTGATTTCTCTCTCGTCACCCGACACCGGTAAACCGGAATTGTAATCCTACTTGTCTATGTTGACGATATCTTCATTACTGGCGACGATACTACAGAGATACAACATACCAAGCAACAGTTGAACTCCGCCTTTCAGACCAAAGATCTTGACAACCTTCGGTAGTTTCTTGGGCTTGAGGTTGCACGACGCCCTGATGGTCTTGTGTTATCCCAAAGGAAGTATTGTATGGACCTCCTTCATGATGCCGGTTATTCTGGATGCAAAACTACGGATACTCCTATGGATGTTAATCACAAGCTCTTGGCCCACTGCTCTGACTCCAATAAGCTGCTTACGAATCCGGAATACTATATACGCTTAGTTGTGAAGCTGATCTATCTTACGGTTACTCGACTAGACATCTCTTTCTCCGTGGGAGTCGTGAGTCGTTTTATGCATGCTCCTCAGACATCTCATCTTCAAGCTGTCGAGCGCATTCTTCGATATCTCAAGAACGCTCCAGGACAAGGGCTTGTGTACAAGCCATCCACATCTTTCTCTCTTGTTGCATACTCTGACGCTGACTATGCAGGATCTATTGATGATTAGACGTTCTACAACTGGTTTCTGTACCTACTTCGGTGGACATCTCATAACCTGGCGTAGCAAGAAACAGACTGTGGTTGCTCTCTCTTCTGCCGAAGCCGAGTATCGGGCTATGACTGCTGTTGTTTCCGAATTAACTTGCCTTGAGAGCCTTCTGGGAGGCTTGGGTGTTCGTCTCTCATCACCGACGACCCTATTTTGTGATAGTCAAGCAACAATACATATTGCCAAGAATCCGGTCTTTCACGAATGCACAAAGCATATTGAAGTTGACTGCCACTTTATTCGGGAAAAAGTACAGTCAAAGAAGATACATTTGGAGCATGTTTCTACTACAAACTAAGTTGCTGACATGTTGACTAAAGCTCTCTCCCGGCCGCTATACTACCAGTTTTTATCCAAGCTTGGTGTCTACAACTTGTACGCTCCAGCTTGCGGGGGAGTGTTAGAAAAGCCTTAGTAAGGGCCCATCTAAGGGCCCATTTTCTCTCTTTTCTCTCTCTTTGTATTTCTCCCCCATCTTGGATTGAGATTTCTCTTCTTCCTCTATTCCTATATAAATGTATTCATAATTGTAATTCTTTATTCAAGAAGTATATGCAAGATTTTTGGCCTCTCTTTACAATATACAACCTTCACAAATAGGGTATTATGAGATGGCAAACAAAATTAAAACACAAACTACATCAATGTCTATATTAATGTTTGCGTAAGTATGATATCAAATATGATTGTAAATATAGGATGTCGGCGACGTGTCAAATTGAGTTTTTCAAATGTTAGATATTGGAAGTTGGATACATGTCAAAGATATTTTAAAATTTCAGAATTTTATCCCTTATATAAACAAATAATGTTTCGTATACTAATTATAATTATAATTTTCAAAACTAAAAATTAGTATAACAACTTTGCAAACTCTAAGTTATGCATATCCCAAATGTATTCAAAGAGTGTATCCAAAATAAAATATTTTTAGTATACTATGCCTACAATTAACAAATATAGATAGATACATTAAAAAATATATTTAGTATTATATAATAATTTTATTTAGATAGCACTAAATTTTATGAATATGGATCATTTGAGAAATTATGCAAAAGCTAGGTTGTTTCCCCTAAGGAACGCGTCATATGATCCGAATGCAGCGCCTTGGCAAGTATCGCTGCATCTCTAGGACATGTGTCTAGTGTTAAATATGCAAGATTGATCGTTGTATGGTCCGAATGCGGCATCTTGACCAAGACCGTTGCACTTCCAAGAGAACTTGTGTGTAGTGTTAATTAAACAAAAATCCTCACATATTAGACGTCCTAGACAAGTATGTCGTAAGAATTATGACCGACTTAAGTTTGGTAGTTGGAATATAGATACACTAATAGGGAAAACAATGGAAGTAGTGGATGCAATGATATTAGGATAATGATAAATATTTTATGAAGATGAGTGAGTAATAAAACTAAATTTTTAGATAATTCAGGTTTTAAATTATGGTATACAAAAAAATAAAATAAGCAGTGAAGTAGTTATTATTGTGGATACTGCTTGGAGGGATGAAATTGTTCGGGTAGTTAGAAAATGTGATAGAATCTTAGCTCTTAAATTGATCATAGAAAAAAAACTATTAATGTGATCAGTGCTACGAGCCACAAGTAGGATTACATGAATGCTGATTTAGTGAGGAAAATACCACAAAAAGAAAAGATTTTCATAGAAGGAGACTTAAATGGACATATAAGGAAGGAAGATATAAATTATACAACCGTAATGGAGAATTTAGTTATGGAGAAAGAAATGAATGTGTGGCACAACTTCCTTGATCTTCAAGCTGAGAAATATATAGTTCTTCAAATAACCTGCTCATTACCGCTGAAGATCCTTCTGCTACTTTTTAAGGATGAATCCGATTGTATGAAAGCAGCGACAAATCAATTGATTTCTTCTGAAGAATCTGAGATGTGTTCTTCGAATAATGTTCTTTAACTTTAAGCTTTTGAACAGTTCCGACGCAAAAGCTATGCTTATTCTTTGATTCGTTCGATGTATATTGTTCTTGTTCTTCTTATCGTTAGGGTTACAGATCTCATCCTTTTCTATTTATAGGATCGAGGTGTAAGGCGTTTTTCGGATTGTAGCTGTTAGGAAATCTTTTTCCATAAAGGATAGATTTGATTGGTCATTTCCTCCGCGACATTAGATGCAATAGGACAAATTTCCGCGTAATTCAAATTTCCATCTTTTTTAGAAAATTCGACTTGCTTAAGCTTTGTTATGTCAAATTACTCTTGTCAAGCCAAATTCTTTTTTCAAAACTCCATCTGGCTGAATCTTCGATATCCGACCAAATTCTCTTTTTCTCATAGTTAAGTCGAAAGACTGGATGCATAGTTAGCTTATCAATTCTTCCTTTAACTCGATTCATCTTGAAATATCTGCATGAGTCCTTTGAACCTTCTCAAACTTTCTTCCTTGAACATCAGCAAGAGTCGACATGATAATTCAGTACGATCGACTTGATCTCTGCTCGAATCTGTACTTAAGCTGGTTTTGACCTTCACGATACTTCATCATGAATCGACTTTAACTCTTCTGAATGAGTGCCTTGATTTTCTACTCGATTCTATACTTGGTTAATTCACTAAGATTTTAACATAAGATTTCTAACCTGTTCATTTAGTTTGATTGTCTAGTCGAATCAGTGCTCTACAGTAATTCCAATGCGTTGATGATGTGCACGATTCGATTTGATTGATTTAATCGTTGGACTAGATCGTCTAACCGATCGACTTGATATCCAGTCGAATTTTGACTTAACCAAAATTCACTCTTTTGAAATTGGTTTCTTTGCTCAACCTGATACTTTTTGAACTTGGTCGAATGGTATTTTTCAGAGTAAGTAGCAGGTCCAGCCTAGTCTAGAATTCGACACGGTGTCTTGTACAATGAGAGATTATATTGACAAGACTATGTCTGATGACACTAACTCTAGCTCTATGCTGAGATTGTACTATTATGTACCTGTCTGCATCACAACAAGAATACACATTCATCAATTATAAGTGTGATCATCTCTATATTGTGAGAATTTTTTCAAATCAGGAACATTGTGGACACTATTCCCAACACCAACACCATTTGTAGACTTCAAATCCCCGCTATGTAGACATGAAGCAAAAAGGCAGAGAACCTATGGACTAGATCTGGATGGTGGAGAGGCACTGAATAAGAGGTCTCGGCCCGACAATGCTACATCAGTGCTTGTGAATGACGAGGACGGTTGGTTGTCGACGGCCATGCGATGCTCCTGCTTGGAAAAATAGGAGGAGGGAGCTCTGGGGACTGTCGTTGTGCAGGTGGAAAACTTCTGGCGACTGATGATGTTCAAACTGGGGTGGGATGACTCCAACCTTGTCGAAGGGTCCAACGACAGGTGGGGATGTAGTCGCCGGGAACAAAGGAGTACTCTGGCGGCGGCGGCTGCGCAAGTAGGTCGTACTTCAGGCTGCGAGAGGAAGAGATGGCGTGAGATGTCGTGGGTATTACTGAGCAGATGAGAAGAAATCTCTCTGTCCGATTCAAATCCGTGCTCCCTTTCCTGGACCGACTGTCTTCTTAAAGAGAATCTAAAAGGGGGGCGGGGGGTCTTTTCTAAAGTATTTATGGCCTTTAATAGCGTTAGCTGAGAAATAGTTTAGACATGAATGGGTGGGTGTTTTGGCTTTGGACAGGTTAAAAAGGCTTCATGTCCTTAAATGAGAATAAATTGAGCAGTTTTGATATTTCCCAAAAGGTTTTTATTCCTGAATATAACATACTTTACTTAAAAAAAGCTACTTTAAAAATTACTAATAATTAATAATTATTTTCTTGTTTGCCCAAATTAATCCTAGCTCTAATTTGACAGATCAATTTATTCAGGGACTTATTGGTCGGTCACACCAATATGTCGTACGAACATTTGCGCAAGTGCGGTACAAACACACAAATAAATTGGAAATAAAGGACAAACTTCAACAATGATATGTGCTACAACATATTTAAATAAATGCAATAAAATATGCATCGATGCAATTCAGGTTACATCACTTAGCCCCTACCACGCTCTTATAGGATCTGGAAATGATGACAACCATATATTGCCTTGATCTTTCGAGGTAAGGCCGTGTTTTTGCGAGTTTTAATAGTTTCTCGGTTCACGTGCACAATTGTTCTCTTGAGGCGCACGGTCGTGTCTTGCCCGTGCTTACACTTTGCAACAAAAAAGACAATGTCCTTCATGCTTGGCCACCGAAACAAATTTTCATGTCCATGTACATTTTGGTGTTCTCCGGATGAATTCAGTACTTGGAAAAGTGCGCCTCATCCATTAGTTCATCACAGGGCTAACCAAAACTTGGGATGCACGAACGACCATCCCTCCGTAGTAGTCCATCTTTATACGAAAATACGGCGTTAGAATTTTCCATCACCTCTTTCACGCATCGTTGCATAGTCTCGTCAAGCTCCAAAAACTTTCAGACTCTATCCCCAATTTTATATTAGCCATCCATCCAATTCAAATATGCAATAGTCACAACACCCTTTCCATGTCCATCTTTAACCCTCTCACCGTCTTTACCAAAGTACGGAACCCAACTAACTTGGATCGCATTTATCTCAGTTTGAGGTCATCACAGAGACCTTCATTAACAGGAAGAAGCCTCAGGTCAAGAGTCAAGAGTCATCAAAAAACATCTCATCCTAGTCCTCAAATAATTATAATCAGATCCAGTGAACAGTGGAGGCCAACTAATCCCTTGCTCCTAATTGAAAGCGAGGTTATATTGCACCATTATTCCGGGTGGTGAAATCTTTTTGGAATAACCTACCTCTGATACCACTTGTTGGATCGTGATGACCTCTCGGGAGGGGGGGGGGGGTGAATAAGGGTTTTATAAAATATTTAAAAATCGTTTTAATGGAAAACGTTTGGATTAATACTTATTGAAATTCAACAATCAAATATTCAAATAGAAAACGTATGTTTTATTAATATAAAAAAGATTATAAAATTTGATCTCAATGCCGCTATAAATTAAGGCGAATAGTAGAAAATTACTTTATGGTTTCTATACGGATTCGCTTCTCGAACTGGTTGACCTTAGTCTATCTCTCCATAGATAAGCCTCAGGCCGCCCCTAGGACTAAACCTAATTCTAGTTGTTTACATAAGAGGCGAATTGCCCATAAGCCACACACGAACCTAGTCAGCAAATTCCACCATACTCAACAAAAAAGTGATAAAAACAAGAGATATTACCGGGGGAATATGAAATAAAATTTCTGGAAATAAAAGTTGAATATTCGCTTTTATTTTTCGATATCGAGTTATGTATTGCACGTGATATGTCACGTGCTAGTGTACCTATATATATGTGTGTGTTGCCCGGTTTAGGGTATCAACAAATTCATTCCCGATTTATACTTGGTATCAGAGGATTAGGTGTTCTGCCGCTCCAGCCCGATCGTCAATCTCGTCGCTCCCGCTCGCCCGTTCGCTCGCCTCCTCCCGCTCTCCCGCTCGCCCGTTCGCACGCCTCCTCCCGCTCGCCCGTTCGCTCGTCTCCTCCCGCTCGCCCGTTTGCTCGCCTCCTCCTGCTCGCTCGCTTCCGTCGCCGTCACCAGTCCGCCGCTCCCGCTCGCCTCTTTCTTAAGGCCATTTCTCTTTCGCGGTGCTCCTCCGAGGGCCTTCTCCGCCCGGCTTTCCGGGCGGCCCCCCGCGTCTCTGGCAGTTTTGTCCTCCATGGGGCAGCCATAGACATCTTTCTCACCTCCTCCGGTGTTCCTTCCGACGTCATGATCTACGGGGGACCCGTTGGAGTCCGCCTTCTCTGATTTGGAGCTCTTCAATCTCTCTTCTTAATGGATGATCAATCTACTATCTCCACGACTCCTCAATCCGGTGTTCCAACCGGTTCGTCTGCCGACCCTCCTCGGAGCCATGGCCAGTCTGGCTCGTTGAAGATCACTACTGTTGCCTTGGATGACACGAATTATCTGGAGTGGTCCTTGACGGCCCAGCATGCTATTAACAGCCACCAGTTGTATGAACTTATTGATGGCACCACAGTTGAACCCCCACGTACCGATACCACATGGAAAAAATGGGATGCAAAAAATTCTTTGGTTGTCTCGTGGTTACTTCACTCGATGTCCCCTTAGGTGTATCACAGTTATATGCTGTTGGACTCCGCATATGATATTTGGACTTGGGCCCGTGATACCTACTCTCTGGCAGACAGTTCAATGCAAGTGTATGAGCCTCACTCGCCGTGTTCTGGAGTTGAAGCAGGGCACTATGTCTGTTTCTGCCTACTATTCCGAGTTTGAGCGCCTCTATCAGGAACCAGACTACTTCAATACTTTTATGGCTGCTTGTACTGCTGATGCGCTAGCCCTTCAGAAAGACATAGATCGTTTCCGTGTCCGCGTCTTCCTTATGGGGCTCAATATGGAGTTTGATGCTGTTCGCTTGCATGTTCTCCATCATGAGCCACTTCCCTCTCTTTGGGAGGCCTTCAGCACGCTCCTCAATGATGAGAATCGCCGTCGTGCTCTTGGTGCCGCTCCTGCTACTGATCATTCTGCGCTTGCAGGGGCTTCACGCGGACCCCCTCTTTGTAGTCACTGTGGGAAGAAGGGCCATACCAGGGACTCGTGTTTTCGTTTACATCCTCACCTTGCCCCTGCTGGTCGGGGTTCTAGTACTCGGGGTCGCGGTGGGCACCGTGGTGGTGGCCGTCAGTCTGGCGATCGCCCTCAGTTTTCTGCGCACTCTACTAAGGTTCACGAGGACACCTCCGGAGGCCTGTCTACTGTTGAGTTAGATGCTCTCCGTCGCATGCTGCGCTCCTGTTAGAGTTAATATATGAAATATTTTAATATTAGTGAGTTTAGTCCCACACCGCCTATCGGTGTTGGGTGTCATGTTGTAGTTCCTATTTATAGCCCCTTTGAGGAAGAATATATTGCACCAATTATTTCCTTCTACATGGTATCAGAGCAGGTTCTGAAACCAAAATAAATTTCTTTTTCTCCAGTTTTTTTTCGCTTCCGCACTGTTTCCCCTCTCCCCCGTCCCGAACCGTGCTTCCATTTCCGCTCCCTGCTAGGGCTCGACTGGTGATTCACCCCCCGGCTCCCGTCTACGGGATCGGCCCTTGATTCCATGACGGGAGCGGGCCTCTCTTCTGCGACATCGACGTCCTCTTCGTCTCCCAACGACTTCTCAGTTTATTCTTCCTCCCGACGGATGCTTCTCCCGACGTCGACATCGGCTGCTTCCGCCGCTACTGTGCGCTGCCTGCGAGATCTCTGCTTCTCCCGACGGCTTCGGCTCTGCTCCTCTGCGCGACTGCTTCTCCCGCCGGCTCTCCTTCTCCCGTTGTTGCTCCGCCGCTACTTCATCTTCTCGGGCTTCTGTCTGCACCCGCTGCAGCTCTCTTCTTCTCCGGCATGGATGCGGCTCTGCCGCTTCTTCTTCTCCGGCATGTTGTTCCTTCTACAGCTCCCACACTGACTCTCCTACTGCTGGTTCTCATGCTGCTGTTGCTACTTCGGGTCTCTCCAGTGCTCATGTTGTGTCCTCCTCACCTTCCGAGTGAATTATTGACTCGGGTGCGACCGATCACATGACTAGTTCTGTACCAGGTTTTTCTCCTATACTCCTCTTTCTGGTCGTGATAAGGTTATTGCTGCTAATGGCTCTCTCTCCGCCATCGGTGGTAAAGGGACTGTCACCTGTTCTCCCGACCTATCACTGTCCTCTGTTTTGCATGTCCCGTCTTTTCCTCGCAATTTACTTTCCATTAGTCACTTAACTACTTCTTTAAACTGTTCCATGACCTTCTTTCCCGATGTTTGTGTATTTCAGGATCTGGATACGAGGCGAATGCTTGGCAGTGGTAGGAACGTTGGTGGACTGTACTTGCTGGACCAGTCTTCTTCCAGTGCTTTTTCATCCACCAGATCTCGGAATCTACATGACATTCAACGCTGGCACCAGCATCTTGGCCACCATTCGCCTCTTTATCTTACTAAATTGTTTCCTGTTTTTAACTTTTTAATTCAGTCCTTTTCTTGTGATGCATGTGAACGCTCTAAACATATCCGTCAGTGTACTAGTCATTTGTCTGTCGCTAGTTTTTGTTCCTTTGATGTTATTTACTATGATGTTTGAGGCCCGTCTCCAGTGTCATCTTTATCTGGTTATAAATAGTTTGTTACTTTTATTGATTGTCACTCCCGCGTTACGTGAGTTTATCTGCTTAAAAAGAAACGTGATGTCCTTTCTTGTTTTCAGACGTTTCATAAGATGGTGAACCAACAATTTGGTGGCACAATTCGGGTGTTGCGTAGTGATAATGGTGGAGAATATGATGACCGGGGTGCTTTTGGGGCCTATCTATCTAATCATGACATTATACATCAAACCACGTGCGTTCACACTTCCACCCCAAATGGGATGACTGAACGGAAGAATAGACACTTGATGGAGGTGGCTCGGTGTTGACTCCTTGCTATGCACCTTTCCAAATGCTACAGAGGTGATGCAGTTCTCACAGCTGCTCATCTCATTAACCGTCTTCCGTCTTGTGCTCTTTCATTTGATACACCTCTATCGCGCCTTGCGAAACAACACATCCTCCACACCTCTCATCTTGCTCCTCGTATCTTTGACTCGGTATGTTTTGTCCATGTTCATACCCCGCATCGTGATAAACTTGATGCGCGTTCCCCGCGGTGTATTTTCGTTGGGTACTCCACTACCACTAAAGGGTATCGTTGTTATCATCCTCCGACTTGGCACTACTGTTGCACTGTGGATATAACATTTCGTGAGGGGGAGTCGTACTTTAGTCCTCGTCAGGGGGAGACGAGAAGTGATGGTGACGAGAACATCGAATCTTCTCTTCCAATTGTTAACATCGAATCTCCTCTTCCAATTGTTGCCACTCCTCTTCCTTCCACCTCCGCTCCACCTATATTATTCACGTACTCACGTCGTCCCAGGACTGTTGAGCAAGTGCAGACTGTGAATGTTCCGCCAGTGCCAGTGACTGTTTCAGCTCCAGATTCAGATGATGACCTCCACGTTTCTCTTGCACGTCTTATAGGTAAAAGAGGTGGCACCAAACACCCCATTGCAAACTACATTTGTTAGACTCATCTATCTCAGGCTCATAGAGTCTTTATCTCCTCTCTGTCATCTATTGTGATTCCTAAGACATTGGAAGGAGGCTGTTCAGATACCTGAATGGAAACAGGCTATGGAGGAGGAACTTAGTGCCTTGGATAAAAATAAAACATGGCGGCTCACCGGCCTTCCCCCTGGGAAGCGAACGGTCGGATCCCGTTTGGTCTTCACCATGAAACAGAACAAAAAATGGGGTGGTGGAGCGATACAAAAACGTTTAGTGGCTCGAGGATATACCCAAGCTAAAGGCATTGACTAGCAGGAGACCTTTGCTCCTGTTGCCAAGATGAACTTAATCCGTGTGCTTCTTTCTTGTGCCATGATTCGTGGATGGGAGCTACTGCAGCTCGATGTCAAGAATGCATTCCTCCATGGTGGTCTGGAAGAGGAGGTCTATATGGATATTCCTCCGGGCCTTGATGTCAAAGAGTTCAACCGGAGGGTCTGTCGCCTGCTAAAATCCATGTATGACCTGAAACAGTCTCCAAGAGCGTGGTTTGGGTGTTTTAACCGGACCATGCTACGTCTTGGATATACTCAAAGTCAAGCTGATCATACCCTCTTCATCAAGAGGAAGGGTGCTCTGGTTTCTATCCTTATTGTGTACGTGGACGACATCATCATTACCGAAGATGACTTGGATGAGATCAAGTACTTGAAAAAACAACTGGGCGAAGAATTTGAAGTCAAGGATCTCGGAAAGCTGAAATATTTTTTGGGAATTGAAGTTGCGAGGTCCCGACAGTGGATCTTCATCTCTTAAAGGAAGTATACTTTTGATCTTATGGAGGAGACTGAGATGCTTGGGTGTGCTCCTGTTGACACTCCAATTGAGGCTAATCAAAAGATTGATGCAAATATTAGTGGGGAGAATGCAGATGCCTCAAAATACCAACGACTTGTTGGGAGACTCATTTATCTGTCCCATACTCTCCCGGATATCACGTATGAGGGGGGTGTGCTAAGCCGGTATATGCACTCCCCTACGTTATGTCATCAGCAGGCAGCCTTTAGGGTGCTGCGATTTCTCAAAAAAACACCCGAGCGTGTGAGATTCTGTTCAAGGCTAATCTGTCGTTGGAAGTTGAGGTATTTACTGATGCTGATTGGGCTGGTAGTCAAGATGACAGAAAGTCAACCACGGGCTACTGCACATTTGTGGGAGGCAACCTGGTTTCATGGAAAAGCAAGAAGCAGAACGTGGTTGCTCGCTCAAGTGCTGAAGCAGAATACAGAGCTATGGCTCAAGGCGTTTGTGAGGGACTGTGGTTAAGAACCATTCTCCAAGATTTGGGCCTTCAGGTGAACAAACCTATTACTATCTACTGTGACAACATGACAGCCATCGACATTGCACACAATCCAGTTCAACATGACAGAACCAAACATGTGGAAGTTGGTAGACACTTCATCAAAGACCACCTCGATAAGGGGAATATCTGCACTCCATTTGTGAGCTCATTTGATCAGCTTGCCGATGTTTTCACAAAGGGGCTATGCAGCGACAACTTCAAGAACAATACTGACAAGTTGAGAATGATCAATATATATTCTCAACTTGAGGGGGGAGAGTTGAATATTCGCTTTTATTTTTCGATATCGAGTTATGTATTTCACGTGATATGTCACGTGCTAGTGTACCTATATATATGAGTGTGTTGCCCGATTTAGGGTATCAGCAAATTAATTCCCGATTTCTTCTATAAAAACTCCCTAGTACAACATTGAAAGCCATGTAAGAGGAACAAGAGAGGTCGCATTGTCGCGGCATTTGTTCTCGTATAAAGTAAGCTTTGTTCCAGATCGCCTCCAAATCCTTCTTTGAACCCTTGAATTTACTGCAGGGACTCCTTTAGATGTCTGTGATGAGACTCCTCTCAAATATATTAGTAGTTGTACATAAGAGAAAAAGCGAAAGACTTTTTAAATAAAGTCCGACGGCTATCACCGGCGGTAGCGGTTACCACATGGTAGTACCCTTTAGGAAACAATTTCCTGCTCCAGCCAGCCAAAAATGAAATCCTCATTTCATTCATTAGACAATATCGGATTCTATCGCTCCATGGTAGCACAAATATGCTGTCCCACCATATTTGATATCATGCTTCATTTGTCTCTTTGATCAGCTTGATGATTTTCATGCTTGTCTAATTGTTACCGCCTCATGATAGCCATGTCACAACTGGTACGAGATTCCAAACTAAGCTTTCTGCTCCCGTCAAGTTCTATTTGAATGTCCCTAGCCAGCTGTCTTCCTGCAACATAAGCCACCGCCAACGGTAGTGGCTATCGTCATGCGGTAGTGCTCATTACAGAGCACGTCTTCAATTGCTTGCCCCGGTCAATTCCTCTTGTACTTTTATAACCTGCACCCTCTAAACACAAATAAGCTAAATCAAGTATATATTGAGACTTGTTATTCTTAAAACAAGAGATGCATAATCAATGTTCCAACAATTGTGATAATAACGAGCACTGCTGTGGGAGGTGCAACAACCAATGCTATCTTCGTTGCTCGTGCATCGAGTGTGGAAATCTCTGACTCGGTAATTACCGCCTCGTTATGCTACCTGCAACCAAATAAATATAAGAGGTTAACGAGGGTCAGCTATTAGATGATCACAAACAACGTAACGACTCCCTCCCCTGAGTGTCCTAGTGGACTCCCCGGGTGTCCTAGTGGACTCCGGGGCGAATCATCACACACCTGCATAACGGATAACATGCAATAATGATGATAAACAGTTAGAGTAGAATCAACTACTCTACACCTTTAAAGGCTCAGATATCAATCACTATCTTGGTTGGGAAAATAAACAACAGTGAGCCTAATATGCATCGTGTATAATAGTTAGGTCCACCGGATACTCGCCACACCCCCTATCACAACGTCATATGAATCTAGTATAATATTCACACATCATCAATTAAATTGAGGGCACTAATAGTCACTCAACTCCAAGCCTTCTTGGTACATACACAAACACACTACACAACACGTAAGACATAACCCAACTCTAGGGTTTTCTTTACCTATTATGTAACGTCATGACGAAAGGAATACCCAGACGGGCTCACTTTACGTCGAATCTCATGATGGAATGTTTATAGTCATCTTCACTCGGAATCATCATAGCGAAAGGTATATGGTCATCTTTACGCCGTATCCACAATGGAGGGAGGTGTAGGGTATTCTCCATGCCGAATTCTCATGACGAGAGGTGTAGGATCATCTCCACGCTGAATTCTCGTTACATACATAAAGCCCATCCGGCTTTCAAATCATACAATCATAATTTATCTATTTTCTCATAGGCAACGAGCATTAACTATACTCAGTTACCTCCACACTGCAATAATTCCTTTCATTGTCTTTATGGACTCAATCATGGGGTTGCTATGGGATCTCCCAAGTAATCATGTCCCCATATATGATATGCTGATTAAGCAGAATATTCTTCGGTAATGTAAACTAGGTTTCACCAAAATGCAATCGTCATTCAAAATCAATGTTTAGGGCCTATTCCCTCGAACATCGGATTTCTAATGCAAATCATATTGGGGGTGCAATCCCACATCCGGGGGTTCTAGCGAACCAATGGTAGTCATCCTCCATTATGTAGTGAGAGAAACTCACCATATACAAATAATAAAAATATGAACCATACAAAGAGTCCTAATATCAGAGGAAATAATTTTTACCTTTGAAGTCCTCCGTGTTGTCATGGATCCTTGAATGGTTTGGTGGAGAATGACTGGAGGAAGGAGCTCTTCAATTCCATGGTCTCATATCTTAGATCGGAGCTACGAATCTCCACCAATGGAGCTTTCTTCCTCCTTGCCCTAGTTCCCTCCTCCTTCTAAACCTCGGAGAGAGAATTGTAAAAGTGAAGCAGTTGCTTCCATAGCCCCTACCACGCTCTAATAGGTTTTGGAAATGATCCCAACCATCTATTTCTTAGATCTCACGAGCTGCAACTGTGATTTAATGGGTTTTAATAATTTTCCAGTTAGTGCGAGCGGTCGTGCTCTCGAGGCGCATGGTCGTGCGTCTTCCCCGTGTTTTAACCTACAAGAGCACGATCATCTGGAAGGCGTGCATGGCCGTGTGTGAAAGATACGCCCACACAAAAGACAAAACTCGGGAAATTTGACATGTCTTCATTGTAGGGCGTACGATCGTGTCCCCCTATGCGCACATTCTTGTGTACATCTCAGGTCGACGCCCAACCCTTCCAGAAGTGGACATTTATCGACTGGGAGTGGGAAAAAAATGATACGCAGTCATGCCGCATGGTGCGTACGTTCGTGCGAGAAGAAAACATCGGGAATTTTCCAGCGAGTCCGATTTGCTGATTTCCCATGCTCGATACCTGCTCGTATAGGGGTATCATTATGATCTAAGGGAAAGTCGAGGTGTTACATACTCCACATCCTTCACTTCACCCCGCGTTAGATTTGGTATCAGAGCCCAAGGTTAGCGGAATTTGCTTGTTTCATAGTGGAAAGGTGTTTAGGCATACTATGACAAGATCTCTTACCTTAGATACCCAAGTAGTTGTTAGTTATAACACGAAAATGGCTATGGCTGACTACCTAAACAAATATTGCTAATCGCTGCGATTAGCAATATTTGTTTTGGAAGTCAGCGATTAGCAATATTTGTTTTGGAAGTCAGCCATAGCCATTTTATTGCTAATCGTTTTGATCAAATGAGCACACAGTTTGATGTACTTCAGGAACTATTTGGAGTCCTCAATGCTAGAGTGGGTTGTCTAGATTCCCTTAAGAAACAATTTGGAGACTATGTAAAAGAATTTGTAAGGACAATTTGTAGACTATGTCAAAGAATTCATAGCATTATTGCTACAAGAGAGTGATGTCTCCGAACATATTCTCCTTTTCAACTTTATCGATAGGTTCAAAATTGGGTCAAACAAGAAGTAAATTGGAAGGATCCAACGACCACAAGGGATGCCATTTCCATCGCCGAGTCTCTCATTGCATTCCAACACCAACCCATCCCAATCAAGAAGAGGAAGGACAAAATTAGCTTTGGAAAAGTTGGGGGAGACTGACAAGATAACAAGGCTACTCAATACAAGGGAGGAACCTAAGAATTTGCCCGACTTGTGGAAGGAGTTGTAATAAATAAAAAAGAACTTTGCACCAAGTGGAACATGCTACCTGTGAAAGGTTCCACATTCTATGCGCAGTTGCCCAAAACTTGGTTTGTTTTCAACAATAGTGGAGAGCCACAATGTCACTCCATCAAAAGAAGGTACATCTCAAATTAGTTCATTACAATTACTAAATGCTATGAACGCGCAACCAACAAAAGCTACGTCAAGCAAGGGGCTGATGTATTTGGAAGCTATCATCAATGGGAAGGTGCCACCAAGGCCTTAGTAGACATTGGAGCTTCCCACAACTTCATTGCAGAATTAGAAGCCAAGTAGAGGTGCAACTCGGATCGGATCGTTTCATTTGCACTCAGAATCAAGAACCGACCCGTATAGGTTCAATTCCCAATTTTGGAACCAAAAGCAACATACAGTTCTAAGTTGTAGAACCCGAACCGAACCGGAAATGTCGGTTCGATTTCGGTTCGGTTCTCGGTTCCCACTTGAATGATGTTCAAAGAAACCGTGACCAAGAGACGATGAGGAATACGTGTCGACACCTCCAACACTAAGTTAGCGAGACAATGATGGGAGCGACTCGCGTTCAAAATGGTTTTTCACGGGACTACGAGAGAGGCGAGCCATTCATGATTTCACGGGATTTAAAGTAAATAAATGGGAGAGGCGGAAAGCCATTCACATTTCATGGGATTTAAAATAAACTAGAGAGCCTTCATATTTCATGTGAATAAATGTCGTGAACTATCGTTGAATTATAAATTAAACTATTATTTAGATTGGTTCGGGTCGGTTCTCGGGTACCCGACCATAAGACACGAGAACCGAAACAAACCGATTGTTCTATTTTCTTAAAAACCATACCCAAACCGAACCACTAGGGAACTGACCCGAACCGTCCGGTCTGGTTCTCGGCTCTTTGGTTACTTATGCACACCCTTATGGTCAAGAGGCTGAGCTTAAAAGTTATGAAATGCGGAGGTTGGATGAACACTATGAACGACCATGCAAGGTCGCTCATTGGAGTTACACGCAAAATGGAGTTGCACTCAATATGGAGTTGCACATGGGCACCTAGAAAGGCCGGATGGACTTCTCAATGACACATGGATGACTTCAATATTGTGCTTGGGATATATTTTCTTGAGAAGATACAAGTCATAATTGCCAGCTAATCACTCAGTTTGTATCTTGGAATAAAAAACATCATGCATGGTCTCAATGGTGCAAGGACCATCAAAGTATGACAAGAGCCAAGACTGCTATCCGCCTTGCAATTGGCAAGGGGATTCAAGAATGGTGAACCAACGTATTTGGTCACCCTAAAGGAGAAAGATATGGTGACATGATGAAAGAGATGATTGTTGATGTTCTCGCAAAGAATGAAGACATCATACCTGCAGATTTACCTCTAAAGCTACCACTTTGGAGGGAGGTGGATCATAAGATTGAGTTGGACCATGGGGAAAGGTCCCTTGCCAAAACACCATATGGAATGGCTCCACTTGAATTGGAGGAGTTGAGTAAGCAATTGCAAGTGCTACTTGAGTCGGGAATAATCAGGTCATCTTGATATTATTTGGTGCCCCAGTACTATTCCAAAAAAAAGATGGAACGATACGGCTTTGCACAGACTATCAGACGCTAAACAAGGTGATGGTGAAAAACATGTATCTTATTCCTCTGATTGCTGATCTCTTCGACATGTTTGGGAAAGCCACAATTTGCTCCAAGCTAAACTTAAAAAAAAGATATCATCAAGTGCGAATTGTCAAAGGAGATGAATCTAAGACAACTTGTCTCATAAGGTACGAATCTTTTGAATGGTTGGTGATGCCTTTCGGTTGACTAACACAACTACAACCTTTTGCACTTCGATGAAACAAATATTTCACCCATACTTAAACAAATATGTGATGGTATATCTGGATGACATTGTGGTATTCATTGACACCATCGAAGAGCACGCCAAACATCTCAACTTTGCTTTCCAAGAGTTGCGTGATAAAAAGCTATATGTGAAAAAGTCCAAATGCTCATTTGGACAGGAGAAAATATATTTTCTTGGACATGTTATTGTGCAAGACTAACTATGGATGGGCAAGGACGAAGTACAAACAATCGAAGGATGAGAGCTGCCAACGAAGGTAGCAGACTTGTGATCATTTCTTGTCTTGGTGAATTACTATCGTGGATTCATCAAGGATTATTCAAGGAGGGAAATACCATTGACGAACCTGTTGAAGAAGATTAAGGCTTGGCTATGGATTAATGAATGCCAAAATGTCGTTGAAGATTTGAAGATTACTGCTAGCACTGAACCGATACTTTTCCTTGCTCGACTTCAACAAAAGATTTGAGCTACATACAGATTCATCAAACATCGTTTTTTGTGGAGTACTGATGCAAGGATTTCACCCCTTATCATTTGATAGTCGTAAACTCAATGAAGTGAAACGATAATACACTGTTCAGGAAAAAGTGATGACTGTCATTATTCATTGCTTACAGGTTTGTTGACATTGTCTACTTCGAACACAATTTACAATCAAGACAGATATGTTGCAACAACATACTTCTAGATGCAAATGAAGTTGATGGGAAAGCAAGCAAGATGACATGATTTCTTGGCAGAATTCGACTTCATCCTGAACCATAAGGCGGGGTGGACAAATGTTGTGGCTGACGCACTAAGCTGCAAAGCTGTATTAACCGCTATATCCATTGCTAACAGGGGGTTGCTTGACTATATAAGACAAAGGTTAAGTGAGGATTCTCTTGCCACACAACTCATGTTGTCCTCCAAGGAGGGCCGAGCCAGAAGATTTTGGGAAGAGGATGTGCTACTCTATAGCAAATGTAGGCGGTTATGCATGTAAAGCAGGGAAACCTATGATGGGATCTAATCAAAGAATGTCATGATACAAAATGGGCTGGACATCCTGGATGGAAACATACAGTGGCTTTGATGGAGAACTATTATTTCTGGCTGCATATGAGAGAGATTTGAACTATATGTGAAGACATGTCTTGCTTGCCAGCAAAACAAAGTGAACAACAGGCAGTCCACAGGACTCTTGGAACCATTGTCCATGGCAGAGCAACCTTGGGAGTCAGTAACACTCGACTTTATCAATGATTTGCCAACATCTGAAGGGTATGGATCGATCTTGGTAGTGGTGGATTGATTCTCTAAGTATGACACATTCATCCCTAGCACAAGAGATACTACATTAGAGGAGACCGTATGACTATTCTTTAAAAACATGGTAAAGTATTGAGGGTTGCCTAGAACGATTATTAGTTGTGATCCCCCATTTACCACAAAACTATGGATGGAGTCGTTCAAACAGTTGGGATTTGAATTAAACTTCTCCACTAGCTTCCACCCTCAAACTGATGGGCAAACCGAGAGGGTGAATGCTTTACTTGAGTGCTACTTGCGGAACTTTGTGAGTACTAATCAATAGGATAGGCCCAAGCTAATAGCTGTGGTGCAATTCTCTTACAACTTACAGTGCAATGAAACAACTAGGAGGAGTTCTTTTGAGTTTGTCACGGGAAGGCAACCACTTACTCTACACACTTTGACGGCTACAAAAGATGATGGAAGAAGCCCAGGGGCACGAAAAATGGCCAAGTCGTGGGATGAACGAGCAGACTCGGCTAGATCTTTGATTAGAAAAAAATCACAAGTGGATGAAGAAATGGGCTGACAGTAGTCTAAATTAATTTTTCATAACTTATTATAGTTGCACATGCGGACTTTATATAATCATTGCATCATTTTAGAAGCTCACCAACTACCACAGTCGTACTCATACATTTGAGTCCCATTATTTAGTACATACTCACTCTTTACTTTATCTTGTGTCATTTAGTTAACTCTCATCTATGAAAAGATTAACTTGTTATTCAAATAATTTTAATTTCATGTAGCTAAGGTTATATTCACCCACATTGAAAGTCAGTAGAACGTTCTTCTATTTCTTGACGATCATTCCAAATTCTTGTGAATTGTTGTTAGAACGGTGCAGGGATGTTTTGCTTGAGCTTCTTTGACAACATTTTTTGCCCTAAACTCTGTTTTTTGTTCTGGGTATTTGCGAGTGCTAACACCTGTTGGATAATTATGTTGGCATTTTAGCCCAAAACATCATTTTCGGGGAAATGACTTCCCTATTAACCTCAATTACACATACACTACCTGTTTTTTTAACACTGGTACACAGCTACCACCACCCTCTGAATCAAAGCATATGTAAGGGTGCTTCTACGGACCTTTATTGGTTGAAATTCAGCACTCTAAATTTTTTCCACATTACATAGTTTAGACATGTCATATGGACTAATTTTTCATTGTATCTACAGACCCGTGATGTAGCTGGATCAAAAGAGTCTCAAAAGTTGAGCCAATCAAACTTTGAGAAGCGCGGAGCTTTACTAAATTGCCTGCTAGCTATGTTTGACACAATTCACTTTATCTGTCAATCTGTTGACTGTTCTTTGATCACAAAGCAGGAGCTTGTGCACAAAATAATATCAAATAATTTGGATATTGAAGAGACAAGTATCACCTACTGCCAATGAGTCCCATCAAGTTTAATTCTTTGTTAGGTATTTGATTACTCCTTGTTGATATGAGTATTTTTTTCTTTTTTATGGCAGGTCAAGTCGAAGAGCAGTTGCGCCTGTTGGAAGAATTGGTCCCAGATTGGATGTCTAAGAAGAGAGCTTGTAATGGCGAGTTTCTTTACTGGTAAGTACCTATTTGCATAAAGGATTATTTTAGGATTTCAATCATAAATGTGATTTTTAAAAAAAGATGTGTTTTTGATAATCTTTGGCCTCCATATACAAATATTTTAAATGTCCAACATTTTCGACGACTTGTAGGTTTTATGGGCAAAACAATATTTTTTCTGAAAAAACAGGTTATGTCCTTTATTGTAGCCCTGTCCATAACCCCCGGCAGATCCGGACTTGGCCTGACAGGTTTGAGCTTTTGCCACCCGAGAATGGCTTAAGACGGGCTGGGCTCGGGTTCCCTCTTCAAGAGGGTGCTTGCCAAGGCCTCCAAGGCTGGGCCAGACTGGCCTGTCCCCGACCTTATATATATATTTAAAATATTAATTATTTCATAAAGATGTGACACAGAATCCAAGCGGGTTGGTTGAAGTGGAGAGGCGCGTCAGGGATCTTATGTGATCCTAAAGTACTACTAAAACTTAAGGGCAAGTTTTACCGTACTGCAATTAGACCCGCGATGCTCTATGGTTTTGAGTGTTGGGCAGTGAATTGTGTACATGAGCAAAAAATAGGAGTTGCAGAGATGAGAATACTTAGGTGGATGTGTGGACACACAAGATTGAATAAAATTAGGAATGAATGTATCAGGGATAAGTCAGGAGTAGCACCAATTGCAGAGAAGATGCGAGAAGCTCGTCTAAGATGGTTTAGACACGTACAAAGGAGACAATTAGAGGGACCTGTTAGGCAATGTGAGAGTCTAGTCACTAGGCATATTAAACGGGGAGGGGTATACCAATAAAGACTTGGAATGAACCTATAAGGAAAGACACGATGTACTTGGGCATTAGTGAAATTATGACAAAAGATAGGGCACAATGACGACAAAGGATCCATATAAACGACCCATTTTAGTGGGATAATGGCTTTAGTGTTGTATTAATTATTTCATTAATTAAAAAATTAAAATCAATCGAGTGATGGTGAAGGGAAAAAATTATTAATATTGAAAAAAATACAAATTACAAGTTAGGCCAATATGATAAAAAATGGAAAAATAATCAAAAATACAAAAATTAAAAAATATTATTATTAAATGTTCATGACAAAAAATTACAAAATTCACTTACTTGAAAAATACAAAATAATCGTTCGTTGTTGTGACACGCTTATTCTCACATAAGTTTATTGCGTGTAGCTCGTCTTCTACGTCTGACGAGCTGTTCTCGATCGATGAAATATGTTGTTTTCTCTTCATAGCATTCAAGTGGTTCTTGTAGCATCTGCAGATTTCCAGCGATTTTTTTGTGAGGCAACTCTGCTCGTTCAAAACTCTGCCACTAAAAGAAAAAGAAGACTCTGAAGTTATCGTACTACCTTGAATTGTTAGTAAATCACAGATCATATAAAATTTTCAATTTCGCCTATACTCATAAAATCGCGAAATTTTGTTTTAGTATATACTCCCAATTCATTTAAACCATTAGATATGTGTGTTTTTTTTCCTAAAAGCTAATTCTAATTTATTTTAAAATTATCTTTTGTTTTGAGTTGCGTTATTTCTTCTCGGGGCCGTGAGTCGTATAATTGATCATAATAATTATGAAATTAAGTAAAAACCAAATTAAATTTTGAAATCATAACATTATCAAAATCCCAAAAGTTATATTTAAGCTTAAATTATTATTTATTTCTTATATAAGATTTTCTACGTCATCTACGCTGAATAAAAGATTCAAAGCAACGACACATGAAAATATGACTGACATTTCTCTATAATATTTTAAAATTTTGCTTCCATAATTTCAATTAAAGGACGCCCCCTTCATATTGCTTTTGATAAAAATTTTATACGATAGTTACAAAAATTTTAATAACTAAATGACTTGTTGGTTAATAGACGACGTCTAAAAAATTTGTCGACCTATAAAATATTCTAATGAATTCATATAATTTTCTAGTACGTCTCAATCCGAATCGTGCAAATCATGAATTTCTAGCATAGTATATTTTTCCATAAGGAGTGTTTTTTTGTCGTAGCGCTCTCTTTAGCATTTTATTTGTTGAGTTTCATTTTATAGATATGTCAACTTGAGGTTTCAAAATTTTTTGACTGTGCATGATTATGAATTTTTTAAAATCTTATCTTCATTGTCTAGAGCTATAAATATATTGTAAAATAACACGATATTTATTAATATATGGTTTTATATAAGATAAACTATCCTGTACTATTAAATTTAAAATATGACAGCCGCACCGAACATGAAAAAAATATTTCACTTAACATTGACTTCAAATCGCGTTTTAACCACTCAATTGTAATGGTATTATTATTGGTATTATCGAGCGAAATACTAATAAATTTAAATTTAATTTTAAATTCTCGCATGCATTTTATAATTATTTGATATATAGCTTAACCTGTGTGTGACTCTTCAAAACTTTCAAAACATATTATACTTTTGTTTAGATCCCATGAAACAGAATTAATCTAATGTCAAGTGATACAAATATACGGTAATTCTAATTTTATACTATTAGTCCAAATATCACTCGTCAAACTTACATGGTCTTCAAAATTTTCAAACTACTTTATTAAAGATTGCTTTGTTTTTACGTAAGATTTGTACGTGTCACGCCTAAGTGAGGATCTACGAATCTAGTGATATTTTGGTTGAAGCGCTTGGTCTATATATGCGGTCTCATCTTCATTGTCATAGTGACTGAAAGACAACCCACATCTAATGACGTTCTCCATCTGCAGCTCCCGTTGACGTAGTTGATCATTCGTCCAAATTTGACCGTCTCCCAATATTTGTGCCTAACTGGATTCAGGAGCTTCTTCCGAAATGCAAGACTTGATGTGTCTTGTTCGTGTCGAGTTGTTGCTGAGGGTAGCAACTTCATACATAATTTGCATTTCGCCTTGTGTTTGACAGTGACTCGTACTTTCTCAAAATGCTCCTATAGTGGAGTCGTATGCTTGTGTTCATGCACTTCAAGCGCAACAGTCAAAGATGACGATGCCATTGAGTACGATGATGCCATATTTGACGTTGGCGGCGTGGCACTCATACTTGAAAGAGTGTGTGTGTGTGTGGGAGAGAGTGAGAGTGTGTGAGAGAGTAAGAATAGGATAGAAAGAGGTAACAGAGGGGGGTGGGGTGGGGAGGGGGGTTTATGAAAAAATTGTTTAAAAAAATAATTTTTTTTTATTTTGAGCGTAAAACCTACTGCATGGCAGCGCTGCTGGCAGCAACATCACCATGCAACAACGACTCCTCGAGTTGTTGATCCAACGACTCTAAGAGACATTGATCCAACTGATCTAAAAGTCATTGAGTAGCAAGGGGGTGGGTTTTGCAAGGGCATGGGCTCGGCTCGGGACCCAAAAATCGGGCTTTTCCTGGCCCGAGCCGGGCAATTGCCCTATATGGGGCCCTTGTTAGGCCCTCAGAGACCGGCCCGAGCCAAACTAGGCTTTTGCCAGGCCAAGCCAAGGTCGGCCCGCAGAGCCCGGTTTTTATGAACACGCCTACTTTTGTGAAATGTAGGCTGACATATTCGATTTTTCCCGACGTATCGACCGAGACTTTTAAAAATATAACTTGCTATTTTATTTTAGATTATGTTAACAATAGACAATTTTAAAGTAACTCAGTGTTTTGTATTATATAATGTTTAAATCGATTCGACATATTATTTTGTTCTCTTTCATAGGTGTTATTATTACAATCAAGTTTGTATAATCATTTCACACTATGCATTTGTTAGTTTATATTAAACAAAAATGTATAATATTTTACACATTATTAGTTGATAATTTTTATGTTTTTAATACAACTTAATTAACCAGAAGAAGACTTATTATCATTCAAGAACATTTAACTTTAAGTCTTTTTTTGCTATAAAACATAGTGTTACAATATGTTAAAAGTAGCTTGCGTTATTTTTCTTTCTCGTATTGTATTATCCACCTCCATTTATAGCGGGGACGAAGGCTTATAATATATTATCTAGTTATTTTTTATCTCGTCAAACATGGTATCTGAGCTGACGCTTCTCGTGCCCTAACTGATTCCCATCTTTCGATCGTTTCGGCTTTTGCCCTGCCTTCTCTGCTCCACGTCGGACTCCCGTCTCCAACGCGGTCGTTCAGCCCGCTTCCTGCTCGTCCGCCTTCACCATCCTCCTCTTCTGCAGACAGTCGCTCGCCACCAGCTTTCTCTTTTGCAGACAGTCGCTCGCCACCAGCTTTCTCTTCCACAGACAGGCCCTCGCCGCCAACCGGGGCTCTTCCGCATGCAGTGAAGTTCCTAGTCCTTTTCGACACCATTTCCTCCATGCAATGAAGTTCATGCTCCTTTCCGACGTCATTTGCTCTTCCATCCATTGCATGGAGTGGATTTCTCTTCTTTTGCTCTTCCAGATTCGTGTTTGCTCTGTGTAATCCATTGTTTTTGGAAGCCATAAGTCTTGGGTGGTCTCCATATTTTTATTCTTGAGCCAATATGTCAAGCAAGTATTGATTCTCCTGCTCCCTCATCTGCGATTATTCTTCCAGTGGGCTCTTTCTGTAGGATCCATGATCACAATACTCGTTAGATTTCTACCATTCTCCTGGATGATTCCAATTACCATTTATGGTCTCGTTCTATCACCTTGGAGCTCAAGAGCCATCTCCTCTTTTGTTATGTCAATGGTCAACCTCAGGAATCGGAAAAGGACTCGCTGGATTTAATACAGTGGGATTCAAAGAACTCGTTTGTCATTTCTTGGCTCACAAATTCTATGTAGGAGCCCATAGCTCGTAACTATTTATTTCTCAAAACTGCCGACATTTGGCAGAGAGTGGAGTCTACTTACTCTCGGAGGGGTAATGCCGCGTAGAAGATATCCTCACTCCGACAAGGTGATCGCCCCCCCCCCCCCCCCCCACTTACGTGTATTGTTTGGAGTTTACACAGTTGTATCAAAAAGACAATCACTTTGACTCTCACATTTGTTAGCCCTATTGATGAGGTGATGGTTTGTGCCCAGAAAGAACGCAATCAGATCTTTAAGTTTCTTTATGGCCTCCATGGGGACTTTGATTAGTTTTTTGTTCCGATTTGGGGCGTCCGCTTCTACTGTCACTACATGTCCACATTATTGTGTAACTGGAATTCGATCGTCGACAGACCTTGCTTCCCAACTCTGCTCCTGAGAGTTCTGCCATTGCTAATAACTCTTATATTTTGTGTGCCCGCCAGACTTGTGATACGATGATAAAAGGGTCTTATAAAGACCATCTGCTCTGTGATTGTTGTGGGAAGAGCTGCACTCTAGGGATCCTTGCGTCAGACTCCATGAGGTTCCTCCACCAAGAGGGGATTCTACACTTCGCGGTGGCCATGCATTTTGGATACCTCCGGGTCGTCTTTCCTCTCCCCGTTCTTCTCATCTCACTGATGCCGTTGCGGAATCCCTTCTACCCATATTGGAACTGATTATTCTTCCTTTCTTGGTGCATTCTCAGGTGACGAGTGCTTGCTCTTCGCCGAATGATTCAGGGTCTTTCTGCGGAGTTTGTTGCCTTATTATCCTCTTCTTTTGCTCACACTGGGACTCCAGGTGCTCATTCTGCTACATCTCATTCTTCCACCCAGTGGATCATTGACTCTGGGTCCACTGATCTTATGACTTGCTCCGCCTTATGTTTTATATCATATAACCCTCTATCTGACCGTGATAAGGTGAGCATTGTTGATGACTCTCTTTCCTATATCGTTGGAAAGGGATCCATTTCATGTTCTTCTCTCACCTTATCATCGGTTCTTCATGTCCCCAACTCCACTCGTAATTTACTTTTTATTTGTCACTTAACTAATTTCATGAACTGCTCTGTAATGTTTCTTCCTTACTCTTGTATTTTTCAAGATCTGACGATGGAGAAG
Organism: Platanthera guangdongensis; assembly: GCA_039583875.1. Classification (NCBI taxonomy): domain Eukaryota; kingdom Viridiplantae; phylum Streptophyta; class Magnoliopsida; order Asparagales; family Orchidaceae; genus Platanthera; species Platanthera guangdongensis. The sequence continues at coordinate 133,584,531 of CM077153.1, read as the reverse complement.
GTGATTTGCTCTGGTAGCATGGTCAATGGTCTTTATGTGCTCGAGTCCATCCAGTGCCACCTTCACATGCTCTTCATTTCAGCACTTCTCCTTTGTATTCTTAGGATTGGTGCCTGGGACACTACTCCTATTATGAAGTTGTTATTTTTTATTATGTCAACTACTATTTTTGATTCCTTTGTGTGTGATGTGTGTACTTTTAACAAACATTAGCACATTACTTTTAACTGTATTTCGTTGGCTAGTTCTACCCTTTTGTTGTTATTCATACATATGTCTAGGGACCTTGTTCTATACTTTCTATTTCTGATTGTGCTTGATTTGTTACATTTATTGATTGTTTTTCTCGCACTACTTGATTATATTTGCCGAGTCAAAAAAGTGATGTGTTCCCCATTTTTCAACAATTACATAAAATGATCTCCACTCAATTTCGTAGTAATATTAAAATTCTACGCAGTGATAATGACCGCGAATACATGGATTCCAATTTTGAACGATATCTTGTTGATTATAACATTATTAACCAAACCTCTTGTGCTTATTTCCCTGCTCAGAATGGTAGTGTTGAGCGTAAAAAATGCCATTTTTGGATGTTGCTAGATGTCTTTTGTCAACTATTCACCTTCCCAAATATTACTGGGGTGAAGTCTTTCTCACTGCGGCATATCTTATCAGTCACATACCGTCGCGTGTTCTTGGGGTTGACACCCCTCTTGGCACTATCCATGCCTCCCTCTCAGGTTTCCCCTAAGGTATTTGGATAAGTCTGCTTTGCTCATATCCACCATGTTCGCCATACTAAGCTTGATTCTCAAGCACCCAAGTATGTTTTTATTGGTTACTCTCCAATTCAGAAGAGATACAAATGTTTTCATCCTCCTACAAAGGAAGTCTTTGTCACTATGGATGTCACTTTTCGTGAATCCAAGACATACTATGCTTTCTTGGGTGACCCTACTTTTATGCCCAATCCTATTGTTCCTCTACTAGTTTCTCCATCTCATCCCTCACTTCAGGGAGAGTCTATACCATTGGAAGTGAGCCCTTCTAATGTTTCTCTACCTATTCCTTCTACTGCTCCTAACTTGCTGGTGTATACCCGGCGCGCTAAGGGGACCAGTACACAACCTTCTATTCTATTAGAACAACCACTGAATCCTCAAAAAGGGTCTTCTGATCCACTCATTTCTCTCATGAAAGGTGCCCAATCTTGTACTTAACATTCTCTATCGCATTATATGTCTTACGAATTTTTTCTACTTCCCATAAAAACTTTATGTCCTCTCTTATTTCCATTTCCATACCCTCATCTTGGTAGGATGCTCTTGGGATCCATATGTGGCAAGAGGGGATGCTTGAGGAAGTGACTGCTCTTGAGAAGAACCACATATGGGATTTGGTGCACCTTCCATATACTGATCAGACATTGTTCATCAAGTATAAGACCAGTAAACTTACTATCTTCATTATCTATGTTGATGACATTGTTATAACTAGAGCTGTTATAGTTCTGGTCCGGTTCCGGTTCTACTAAAACCGCTAACCGAATCGCTATGGTAATAGTTCTTCAAATTAGAACTTAAATCTTATTTGATTTGACCGTTTTCGGTTCTGGTTTTGGTTCCAACATAATTTTTGGAAGCTTCGTGTCAACAATTCCGATTCCGGTTCAACAAGAATCAAAACCAAACTGACCTCTAACGGTTCAGTCCGGTTTTATGCAGTTTGGTCCTGTTCCAATCGGTTTTATGTGTCATTGTTTTAATCATCTTATAACTCTGTAATTTGAGTCATTATATGCAATCACAAATATTATTATTTCTTTAAAAATACATATTCGAAAAGGAAATTCAAATGATTGGAGTAAAAATTTCATAGTTTCTTAAGTCTAAATATGTAAAAATTGAATAAATAAATAAATAAATAAATATATATATGCAATAATATCTGATTTGACACTGAATTAAACATAATCGCCTTATTGAAGTATTTAAAGAATACAAGCATAAGCATCAACAAAATAAAGTGGAAAAATTATTCGGGTTCTGAAATTAGTAGGACAAGGCAGATTAAGATTTTCGCAGGGCGTAGATCTGAAGATCGAACAAATGCCTGCAGTTTTGAAGAGTAGAACATCTGGTAAGGAAGATCGAACTAAAAATTTTGGATGCAGAAATTTAAGTGGAAGTACATAAAGAAATAAGTGTGCAATGCATGTTCCTTTAATCGTTCCTTGGAGGTTGAGAGAAGATACCTTGTGTGAGGATAATCCTGCCAATCGATGCTTGTTGGTCTTCCACGGTACCTGTTTCAGGGTTGAGCGGATGAGTGAGGCGAAGTGACAACAATGGATGTGGAGGAAACTTGAAAGGAGGATGCCCATAAAGAAAATAGAGAGATTCATGGAGGAGTTGAAGGTGGAAAAATCTTATGGGACGGTGGCTAAGATTGCCCCAGCTCGGCGATGACTTTAGATTGCTTAGTCGAAGGCCTACTATCGATTGTGTCGCACTCTCGGTAAGGGGCCGACAAGGAGGCATCTAACGAGTAGCAGATCAATTGGTATTGAAGAGGAGAGTAAGGAACGTGTAGTGGCCTAATTTGTCGAGAGAAGAGTTAAAAAATGAGAGAATCGTGCGGGTGCCATTGCTCTATAGTTAGGATTGTTTGTGCGGTCCGACATTATTACACCAAGGGGGAGTAATTTTTTGTTTATATTGTAATTAATAAGTATAAAAATTATAGATATATTATAAAAAATAATAATATTATAATAATAGTAATTATAAAAATATTTTATAAAATAATAATAATAATAAACGGGCTGCGGTTCGGTTTTGCTTCGGTCCGGTTCAGATTGGATCTAAAATTTTGTGAACCCGCTCGAGACTTGTATGTTGCAGTTGCGGTTCCATCCCGGGTAATAAATTGAAAAAACCGCATCCGAACTGTTGTTGTTCATGGTTCCAAAATTCAAATCGAAACCCGAATAATTCACGAACGGTTTGTTCTGGTTCTTTGCGGTTCCAGTTCACTTCCGGTTTGTTTTAAATTTTTTGGTACACACCTGTAGTTAAGAGATGATGTGAAAGAAATCAAGATTCTAAAATAAAAATTGTTTATTGAGTTTGAGGTCAAAAATTTGGGAAAACTCGGATATTTTTTGGTATTGAAGTTGCAAAATTCAAGTATGAGATCTTCATTTTCCAGAGGAAGTACACAATGAATCTTCTTGACAAGACATGAATGAGTGGATGTGGACCGACTGACATTCCAATTGAAGCAAATCACAGTTTGGGGAGAGATAACAGAGAGGCGATTGAAGACAACTTTGAATTTAAGAGACTGTTATGGAGGTTGATCTACCTGTCTCATATACGACCTAACATCTCTTATGTAGTGAGTGTTATCAGCCAGTTCATGCATGCGCCGAAGACTCGCCATATGGACGTTGCCCACAAAATTCTTATGTTTCTCAAATCTTCACTGAGGAGTGAGATCTTGTCTGCTCCAAATTCTTGCCTAAAAATTGATGTTTACACTGATGTTGATTGGGCCGGGTCAATTGAAGATCGGCAATCTACTTTGGAATATTGTTCTCTAGTAGGCAAAAACTTTGTTACTTGGGGGAGTAAAAGACAACAAGTAGTGACAAGGTCAAGAGCAGAAGCCGAGTTTAGGTCCATGACTCATGGTATCTGTGAAGGCCTATGCTTGCGTTCCTTGATGAGTGACCTAGGCCTTACCGAAGCCGAACCCATCCGACTATATTGCGACAACAAGGTTGCTATCAGCATCACATACAACCCTATTCAGCATGACCACACTAAACACATTGAAGTAGATCAACATTTCATTGAAGAGAACATCAAAAAAGAAATTGTGTACACTCTTTGTTCTCTCTGACAGACAACTTGCTGACATACTCACGAAAGGATTGAGTGAGAGTATCTTTGAAAGGATTATGAACAAGTTGGGCATGATTAACATCTCACGTCCAACTTGAGGGGGCGTGTTAAGGGCCTACTCAGAGGTTTGACGGACGAGTGACCGAAGATGATGATGGCGGAGAGACTATGGAGCCTTGACCGCAGCTACTTAAGCGGGGTGTGCTCGAGAGAGAGAGCTTCCAAGATCTCTTAAGTGGTTAAGAAAATATATTTCTTCCTTTATATCAATAAAAGACCTAATGGGTTCTTTAAAAAGGACTTACAACAGACCTTTTGTTTAAATATGAGACAGGCTTAGACATGCGACTAAAAAGGATACCTCATAAAAACGACATAAATAATGACCCATATAAGGACGCAACTCTAAGACAAAATAAAAGTATATTAAGAAACAATTAATATTAAATATTGTCATTAAGGGACCTGTAACATCTTTCCCGCCTTGCAAAACGAGCTTGTACTCCTGCTCGAGGAAGATCAATCATGTCCGCATTAGCCGACATCCTCATCATCAGAATTCTCGACGTGAGGATAGAAAAGTCATTTGCACCTGTGCCCGCGAGCGTACTGCTCGTCTCAGTTGAAACATAAGCCATTGGCGCGCCGTTCTATCATCTCGTCCTGAGATAGTTTACAGACTGGTAGGGCTGGATGGCCCTTGGAACGGTCTTTCAGAATGTCTATGTTGTTGGGCAAATAGACCTCCTGTGCCAGTTGGAGGTGACTGTCACATAGCCTAGCCAAATTCATAATAGTCGCTAAGTTTGGAGGAGCCTCAAACTCGACATCAAGTCGCATACGTTCGCGAAGTCTGCCAGTGAAGATGCCGACCAACATCTCTAGGGAATGTGTGACATGTGCCAGAAGAATTTGAAACTGGTTCAGATAATCATCCACAGAGCCTGTCTGGTGAAGTGTCGTGAGGGCACCGAGGGGGTTATTGCGGATTGGAGGGCCAAAACTGAAAGTGCAAGGTGGATCTGATATACTCTAGAGGGGGAGGGGGTGAATAGAGTATTGTGCTCTCTTAAAAATCTTTACAACTTTTGTTGTATTCGTATGTGAACAAGTCAGCAAATAAAATAAATAAGCACAACAAACTAAGCAATCACAGAGCACAGCCAAAACAAAAAAAAAGGGCAACCAGACGACACAAGAAATTTTATAGTGGTTCCCCAACCTGGGTACATCAACTCTTCTACCACCCTGATAGGAATCCACTCAGGTTTTTGATCAGGTGCCTGACACCAATGAGCTTTTGTTCAGGTGCTCAAAAATCAAAATCTCAAGTCTTTTGGAAGGAGACTTGCAAGCAGAATAATTTTGAAGGGAATTAAAACCCTGTACAGGAATTGGAAATAAGGGTGATGATGTCTTCTCTTTCTCAAAAACAACTGAGAAGACTGTGGATTGATGTCAGCAGCTTGCTCCCCCTGAGATCTGAAAAACTGGAGCACTGCTTCAGGGTGATAGGTATTCAAAGACCTAGAGTGCCTGGACCAGAGATGCTTCAGGAACTTCTTTGACAGATTTAAATTTGTTGTCCTTTGAAGTTGTCCTGAGAATTGACAGAAGAAGACTCTTGATAGTGATTGGTTCTTCTTCTTCTTCTTCTTGAAGATGTTCTCTGGTTAGGCTAATTGCAGTAGAACTTTTGATTTCTGTGTGCTTGTTTTTCTGGGCAATCTAAGTGTCTGTCTGATTGTCTGTATGGCTTGCAGTGTATGACTGTATCGCTTGTCTGATAGTACTTGATCCTTTCTTTTCTGACTTAGACTGACTAAGAACATTCGAAATTCGAATGTTGAGCAGTAATTGCAGTCGGCCTTGAAAGGAAGCGGCAATCAATGATTTCCCCAACTGTCCCATGAAAAAACGACATGTAATCGTTCATAGTCAATGCGCGTTCTAACGGTAACATTCCGAGAAGATCTGACATTAATAACTCCGGAATCATTGCCAAGAAACCGGACGGGAAACTGAAGAAGACCTAGTCTGGAATCGTCGAACGAAGAACACGATTCGTCGAGCTGAGTTTGAGTTCGTCGAGCTGAGCTTGAGTTCGTCGAGCTGAGCTTGAGTTCGTCGAGCTGAGCTTGAGTGAGTTCGTCGACCAGACAATCTTCATTCGTTGAACAGACAATCTTCATTCGTTGAACTTAGATCCAGATTCGTCAAGTGAAGAAAGATTGTGGACTTAGCCAAAATATTCTGCATCTGCTGATATTCAGTGTCGACATAAGCTGGTGTCGACTGATTGATCTTGGTGTCGACTCAAATCTTCTGGTGTAGACATAAATTGTCTGGTGTCGACACTAATTGTCTCGTGTCGACACAAACACTAAGTGTCGACACAGATCCTCTGATTTTAGAAATCGTCGAGTAGAGTACTTGATTCGTCGACCTGAGAAGCTGATTTCGTCGACCTGAGAAGTCGAGAACTTGAGGTCCAAGTTCGTCGAGCTCAGAATCTAATTCGTCGACCGAAGCTTGAAGTTATACTTAGAAAAATTCTGAAGTTGTCCTGACTTTAGCTTGATGTAGAAACTCTGTCTTCGTCGAACAGAGAACTAAGATCGTCGAGCTCAGCACCAAGAAATGTCTCACGATCATCGAGCGCAGAACACCTTTCGTCGAGCTGAGTTCGACGAACGTCGAACTCACTTTACTTAGTCTTGAAAACCTCTAATTCTGGAGTCTCTGATGGTCTTGTTGTTAGCTGGTCCATCTGAAAGTGAACCTAAGGACTTGGCCTAGACTCTAGGACACAAACTTGACCCTGGCTATACAGGTTGGGTCACATCCTAAGTCAGTGAACCTAGCCCAAATCAACTAGGGATCCAACAATCTCCCCCTATTTGGGTGAGGTCACTAACAGAGACTCAAGACAGAAACAGACAGAAAAACAAAGCAAGAAAAGAAATATATCTGACAGAGAATTATAACACATGCATCTGATATATATATATATACAACTTTGTTTAAACAGGTAGCATAGTTCTGAAAGAAAAAGCAGAAAGAAATTAAAGCAAAATAAATATTACTTCTTCTTCTTCTGCATAAGTTTGTCTTTTGTTTTCTTTTCTCCTGGCTTCTTGAAAATGATTTCTCTCTTGGGATCTGAAGCCTGAGCCTTTGTCATAGTCATATCAGCTGCCTCTATAATGTTCAATGATGTTGCTCTGGGGACAACTGCTTCTGGATGAAGTTTCATATAGTCATCAACATTAAACAGTTTATTGCCTTTGTCAAACCTTTTTAGCTCTTTTTTTCCGTACTTTGACATTATTGTTAACCCTGATGTATCTTTGCCTTCAGCCTTGGCTTTATTAATCAGAGATAGTCCAATTAGCTCCTGGAATCTGGCCATTTTTGCAGTATTTGCAGTTTCAGGATCTTCAAAAAGAATTGAAGGAGAGAGAGAGGTCTTTTTGGACTGTCAGCTTTCTGTACATCAGAATTTTTTTGCTGCTGCTGCTGATGCTGTTGGTGTTAATGTCCTGAAGAGGATGACTGCCTCTGCTGGCTGCTTCCAAAAGATCTCCCTGATTGTCTCTGATATGTTTGCATCGGGGCAGATCTCTAGGAGCTAGAAGAGCCAGAGGCATCAGCTGCTGGAGGAGGAGGAGGATCCTTGCTGTATCTGTGCACTGGAGGAGCGGAATATCTCCTACTTCTCTTTCTTTCCTTCTGCTGGTTCTTTGACAACCACATCCATGCAGGCATTCCCTTGTATGGAGTTACATTATGCAGAATGTAGTAAGAGGTGTCTGTAGTGGGATAAGGCTTAGGAGCTGGAGGAAGAGGAGCCTTTCTTTTCTTTGTCAGCATCTTCTTTTTCTTACTGGCAGCATCTTCATCTGAGTCATCATCATCATCTTTTCTGAATCAGAACCCTGAGGTATGTCATAAAGAGCATCCAAAGCTTTCAAAGATTTATCAGAAATAATAGCTTTTTTCTGGAGGAGGGGCAGAAGGTTCAGGAACTGGAATATCAGCAACAGAAGAGGAGGAGACTGTAAAGGAATCAGAAACAGTGGGGACAGAGCTTTCATCTGCTGCCTTATTCTCCTCTTCTATATCAGCCTGGATAAGCTCATCCAAATCAGGCAAAGGAGAGTTATCCATAATAAAAACTGGTACTGAAATATCTTCTGGAATGACTGTAGATGATGGAGCAACAACTGGAGGAGCAAAACTGTCACAGAGTTGCTTAGCAACTGCTGGACTAACTGGGGAGGTGTAGGGTACAATAGCCAAACTTGGCTTAGTAAAATCAGCTGGAAGAAACTGCATAAAAGTTGTATCAAAACTTCTTAATAAAGCAGACAAATTTACTGTGGGATTTAAATGGAAATCACCAACAGTTTTTATTTGCTCAACCGACTCATCTAAATCAAGGTCAGTATCCATAAACTGAATTAATTTAATCATCTCAGAATCAAAATATGGCAAACTATCTGTATCTGTATATGAAACTTCTGCTGTAGAGGGAGCTGCTACTGTATCTGCTGCTGCTGGATCTGCATCTGCTGCAGCTTCATCATAGAGCATCTCCCCCTGCCTGGGTTCAGGAGAACCTGGAGCCAGACCCCTGAATGAAGAGGGGGCAGCAGATAGGGTAGAAATCTGGGCAGATAAAGAATGAATAGATGTCACAAGAGGTGTAATGGCCTCTTGGATGAGAGATTTGATGAGAGGAGTGAGCAAGGATATAATGGTAGATTGATCAAATTGGGAAGGGGAAGAGGATGGAATGGAGGATGGAATAACAGGTATGTGATGAGTGGATGGGGATGAAGATGGAATATTGACATCTGGCATGACAGAGTCTGTGGGTATGCTGTAAGATGGAATGGAGGACAGATGAGGAGGAAGAGGAGACTGAGGAGGTGTAGGAATAGATGTCTCATGTGGTGAATCAGGGGGTGTAGGAATGTTGGTAATGTCAAGTGGTGGAGATGGAGGAGGAGCAGACACATGAGTATGGTGTGGGGATTTAGGTGTGGTAGAAGGAATGGAAGATGGAGGGAGTTGTTTTGCTGGAAGTGCAGGAAGAGATGATGGAGATGGAAGGACCTCTTCTGCAGGGAGGGGAGTGGCCTTTACAGCCCTGGTGCTCTCAGAAGCTGGGGTGGAAGAGGAGGAAGTCTTGGAGGGCTTGGAGATAGTCCTCTCCCATCTGCCGAACAAGGCGCAGGTGAGGCGCTTGCTGACATTGATGAAAATGGTCGGGGAGACCATTAATTCACCAGCTTCTCTTGAAGAAAAATTCCCAAAATTCTGCCGAAGCAGACCTCTTTCTTACTGTTCTTTTTCTTGATTAACTCAAAGAAGATTGTGCCGCAGTTGACATGTCTCTTGTTCACCACAGCGCACATAACCAGGAATTGGTGACGAGTGATGTAGTCATGCGCTGAGTGCTTGCCCATCAGAATCTTTCCCACGATGTCCGCCAGAAACTGGTAGGCGGCGGACAGTTGCTTCTTCAACAGCTTGTTAAGGTTGCTTGCTGTAAACCCCATTAACTTCAGCATGTCACCAAACTCTTCAGAATCCATTTCCATATTATCTTCTCCATTTACTAATCCAAATATTTCAGAAAGAATTGCGGGAGATAACGGAACAGCAGTACTCCCGATATTGCCTGTCAGCACATCTTCCTCAGTAACAGATGATGTATATACCCATTCTCTGATTTCCGTTCCATGGAGTTTAATCCGTCTGGTCATGAACTTTTTGAGATGAAGTTCTTCTAGCAGTTCCAGGATATAGAGAAAGATGGGGTCAGAATGTTGGAAAGAATCGAAGTCCATATCAAAACCAGTATCAAATTTCATTGCCGCCAAAGCTCCTGCGGGAATCTCCATTGATGACCTGCAAGAAAGACACAGAGAAAACGACGATCAAGAGCAAGAGAACTGAAAGCGCGGGACGGAGGTCGAAGAAAACCTAGATATATGATTTTCAGAATATGAATCGACAATCTCCGTTCCACGAAAAAAAAAAATTCTTCGAACTGAGCTCGACGAAATAAATTATAGACAAATAATTCGTCGATCTCATCCAGAAGAATCAAAAACCGTTCGTCGAACTCCGTTCGACGAAACGTCTTCTGAAGCAAAGTTCGTCGATCTTCGGTCGACGAAAATTGTTTCCACACAGAGAATTCGTCGATCTCCGTTCGACGAGAATCTCTCAAACTTTCCCTAATTCGTCGAACTCCGTTCGACGAACTCTGGTAAATTCGTCGAATGCAGACAGAAACTAAGTTAACTCTTCTCCATTAATCATTCTCAGTTGATTTATAAAAAACAGATGAGTTTTCTCATCCAAGGGCTTGGTGAAAATGCCTGCTCTCTGTAAATCAGTAGGAATATGTATCAAGTTAATTTTCTTTTTGTTTACATTATCTGTAATGAAATGATGTCTTATTTCAATATGTTTAGTACTAGAATGATGAATTGGATTCTGTGCTATAGCAATATCACTAGTATTATCACAAAATAAAGTTGAATTATTTAAGTTGACACCATAATCTAGGAGTTGGTTTTGTATCCATAACATTTGTGAACAGCAGCTGCCAGCAGTCATGTATTCTGCTTCTGCAGTTGATATAGACACAGATGTCTGCTTTTTACAAAACCAGGAGACAAGTCTCATACCCAGGAACTGACAAGTTCCAGAGGTACTCTTCCTGTCCACTCTACATCCAGCATAGTCAGCATTTGAGTATCCAGTTAACTCAAACTCTGACTCTGTAGGATACCAGAGTCCTAGATTAGGACAACTCTTTATATATCTCAAAATTTTTTTTAGGAAAATAAGGTGAGATTCTTTAAGGTTCACTTGGAATCTAGCACAAAGGCATGTGACAAACATTATATCAGGTCTGCTAGCTGTTAGGTATAATAGGGATCCAACAATTGCCCTATAATGTTTCTGATCTACAAGTTTCCCTGCTGCATCAGAATCCACAACAACATTTGTAGTCATAGGTGTTTTCATTCCTGAAGCATCACTCATCCCAAACTTCTTAATAAGCTCTTTAGCATACTTAGCTTGGGAGAGGAAGATACCACCAGGGAGCTGCTTCACTTGGAGACCAAGGAAGTAGTAAATCTCACCCATGCTACTCATCTCAAATTTAGAATGCATGAGGTCAGCAAACCTCTTGCATAATTTGGGATCAGTAGACCCAAAAATGATGTCATCCTCATATATTTGTACTAACAAAATTTGGTACTTATGATGTCTAGTGAAAAGAGCTTTATCTATGGTTCCTCTTGTAAATTTATGATCTAAAAGAAAGCTTGTTAGGGTCTCATACTAAGCTCTTGGAGCTTGCTTTAAACCATAGAGAGCTTTATGCAATTTAAATACAAAAGAGGGTTGAGTTAGAGAGATAAAACCTGGAGGTTGTTCTACATAAACCTCTTCTTGAAGTACTCTATTCAGAAATGCACTCTTGACATCCATTTGGTAGACTTTGAATCTCCTGTGAGCTGCATAGGCAAAGAATATTCTTATGGCCTCTAACCTTGCAACATGGGCAAAAGTTTGGTTATAATCAATTCCTTCCTCTTGCCTGTAGCCTTGAGCAACAAGCCTAGCCTTGTTCCTCACTATGTTCCCTTGAGCATCCAACTTGTTCCTGTAGATCTATTTGATTCCAATAACTGGATAATTATGGGGTTTTGGAACCAGATCCCAAACTCTACATCTCTCAAACTGATTTAGTTCCTCTTGCATTGTAATGATCCAATAGAGATCTTGCTCTGCTTCATGGATATTGAGAGGTTCAATCTGAGAGAGAAAACAGACATGCATCAAGTCTTGGTTGAGTTGATGCCTTGTCTGTACACCTGCTGAAATGTCTCCAATCATTTGAGATCTAGGGTGATCTCTAAGTGTGACAAGATCAGTTGGTGGAGTTTGTTCAGCAACAGCTTCTGTAATTAATTCCTCTTGGGGAATGATACTAACTGTTGAGGGAAGTTCAGCCACTTCCACTTGAATTTCTTCTTCACTATCTTCAGCAACCTGTGGAGTAGGATGTGTTGATACCTCTTGGGTAAGGTTTAGTCCATCCATAGACTCACACAGTTGTGGAACCAGCAAAAAGCTATTGGTAGAAATCTCTTTCTCCTTATAAGACATGTTAGCTTCGTCAAAAGATACATGAACAGATTCTTCAATTTTAAGGGTGGATTTATTAAAAACCCTATAGGCCTTGCTTAATTGGGAGTATCCTAGAAAAATCTCTTCTTCAGTCTTAGCCTCAAACTTTCTAATGTATCTTTTATTGTTAGTGTGAATGTAACAAATGCAGTCAAAAACTTTAAAGTATGTGATTTTAGGTTTATTCCCTTTAAATAATTCATAGGGGGTCTTATTTTTCAGCTTATGTATAAGACTTATATTCATGACATAATTAGCAGTATTTACAGCTTCTGCCCAAAAGGATAGAGACATGTAAGCATCTGCTAATAATGTACCTGCAGATTCAATGAGTGTCCTATTTTTCCTTTCAGCAACCCCATTTTGTTGGGGAGTTGTAGGAGCTGAGAAGCACTGCCTGATATCTTCCTTCTCACAGAACTCATGCATAAGAAGAGACTCAAACTCTGTGCCATGATCACTTCTGATCAATGCAACATGAGTAGAGAACTCAATCTGTATGATCCTGAGAAAATCTGTAAGAACCTTGAATGTATCTGACTTAGCTCTCAGAAAGGCTACCCAACTGAATCTAGAGAAGTCATCAACAATCACTAAAGTATAAGACTTCCCTCCTAGGCTTTGCACTGCAATGAGTCCAAATAGATCCACATGAAGCAAATACAAAATCGTAGGTGAATCACTTTTATTAATGGATTTAAAGCTAGTTTTAGTTTGCTTGCCTAATTGACAAGCCCTGCATATGTTTTCCTTCTTGTAGGGGCCAGAAGGTAAACCTCTAAAAATGTTGTATTTAGATAACCTAGATATATTCTTAAGGTTTACATGTCCTAATCTTTTATGCCATAACTCATTTTGGTTACTGGTGATATTGAGCAAACAAACATCAGTTTTGGCAGAAATAAAATCTACTAGATATATGTTGCCTTGTTTAAGTTCAATTAAAACAGTTTGGTTTTCATTATTAATAATAGAGCAAGAGGTAGAGTTAAAGTGTACCTGATAACCTTCATCACATAATTGACTTATGGATATAAGGTTATGTTTAAGTGCTCTTACATATGTTACTTTCTTGAAGGTAACTGTCCCATTTTTGACTGCTCCATATCCTTCTGACTGGTCACTGTTTGAATCTCCAAAAATCACCTTTGGTCCTAGCTTGAACTTGTAATTGGATAAATTTGCCTTGCTGCCTGTCATGTGTTTGGAGCAACCACTGTCCAAGTATCAGGTCTGACTTACCCTTGGACAGCTCTTCACCTGTACCTGCAAAGAAAAACAAAATTCAATTGTTCTTGACACATGTTACCTTGGGTCCTTTATTTGGTTGAAATGAAAAGCTGGAAATAACTGATAAAGCAGGTTGAGATTTATAACCTAAGGTGTGATATCTGCTAGGTGGAATTACTCAATCAGCTACTGGATTAAATGTCTTATTAGTTGGTTTAGAGTTTCTGTAAGAGAAATGGTTTAAGTTTGGTCTTTCTGGGTTCGACGAATTGTTGTAAGTTCGTCGACCAGAGTTCAACGAATAGGGATGAGATCGTCGATCTCTGCTCAGAGAATGACAGTAGTCATTTTCTGCGCCCCAGGTTCGTCGACCTCTGCTCGACGAACCATACACAGTTCGTCGATCGCAGTTAGACGAATTGTTATACCTGAAGTTTGCGTTCAGCGTTCGTCAATCTGGGTTCGACGAACTGGCCACATTTCGTCGATCTGAGTTCGACGAATGCTGCTGAACCTTGTTTTTATTAACTGTTTTCTGATTTCTATTTCTCTTGTCTATGAGTTTTGGGTTGTTAGCTGACATTGATTTATCTATTATCTTTTCCTTTCCCTTGGCAGAAATAAATTTGATGGGGGTTGTAAGTATATTTTTCTTAAATAGATTTTAATTTAATTATTTGTTCATTTGCTAGGGTTAATTGGTCTGTTAGCTTTATGTTTTCTGAGTTAACTGATTCAAGATTACATAATCTTTCTCTAAGAGTTTTTATTTCCTTTTCTGAATTAATTAAGTCTAAGCACATAGTTTTGAATTCAGTCTTAAATGAATCAGAATTAAAATCAAAACTGGAAATAACCTGATCTGCCTCTGAGTCTGAGGCTGCTTCTTCTGATTCTTCTTCTGATCCAAAACAGCTCCTGGAGGCATCAATTGCCATTAGACAAACCTTCTTGGATCTTGCTTCTTCCTCTTCTTCACTTGAACTGGAGGAAGATGTTTCTTCTTCAGTGTCACTCAAAGTCTCAGCAACAAATCCCTTGTCTTTCTTTTTATATTTGCTGGAAGAGGGTCTGCTGCTGTGTTTTCTTCTGGAGTTTCTTTCTTTGTTCTTGTCCTTTTTCTGGTTTTCTGGACATTCTGAGATGTAATGTCCAGACTTTCTGCACCCAAAGCACACAACCTCCTTGGTTGGTGTCTTGTCATACTTGGGCTTATCATCCTGCCTGGATGATTTCCTTCTGAAATCCTTTCTAGTCATCTTGTAGAACCTTTTGGCAAAGAGGCTCATGAGTTCCTCATTGGAAGTTGATGTCTCACTTTCCTCAGATGCTTTGAAGGCTATGCTGTGATCCTTTCTCACTGGAGTTGTAGCCTTCTGTTCTGCTGCTTCTCTTGATTTGACCAGCTGCTCATAGGATTTTAATTTGCCTAGTAGAGATTCAGTTGATATCTCATTTAGGCTTCTGGCTTCCTTGATTGACCAGATTCTGGAGTCCCAAGAGTTAGGGAAGCACATCATTATCTTGTCATTCACCTCTGTCAAGGTGATGTCTTTATCCAAGGTCTTGAGCTCATTGATAATTGAACTCAACCTGTTATACATTTCAGCCACTGATTCTGTCTCATCCTTTTTGAAGTTCTCATACAGGGAGATGAGATTGGATCTCCTGTCTTTTCTCTCATCTGCTGAGCCAGCTACCATTTGGTTGAGGGAATCCCAAATGGCTTTGGCTGAGATGCACTCAGCCACATTTTGAAATATGTCATCTGACATGGTTTGAGCTACGATATTCATTGCTTTAGCATCTGCCATTTTTGCTTTCTTGTAGGCATCATTATTTTCAGGAGGGGGCACTGCAGTTATGTTTGTTGAGGTACTTGTAGCTGCAGGTGCTGGAGGTACACCTGTCAAGATAACAGAAAAAATATCATCATCAATAGAATTCATGTATAACCTGATTCTTGCCTTCCAAATGACAAACTTGTTAAAATTGCACACTGGAGGTCTGATGCTTGCATAATCTTTGTTTTGGGCCATGTCTTGTGAAAAAATAAATCTAATAACAAAAGCAAACAAGCAGATCTAATAAGAGGGATCTTTGTGGTTCAGGTGTTAGCCTGTACAACCAGTTCAGGTGTGGTATGTTAACCAACCTCACTCTGATACCAATTGAAAGTGTAAGGTGGATCTGATATACTCTAGAGGGGGGGTGAATAGAGTATTGTGCTTTCTTAAAAATCTTTACAACTTTTGTTGTATTCGTAAGTGAACAAGTCAGCAAATAAAATAAATAAGCACAACAAACTAAGCAATCACAGAGCACAGCCAAAACAAAAAGAAAAGGGCAAACAGACGACACAAGAAATTTTATAGTGGTTCCCCAACCTGGGTACATCCACTCTTCTACCACCCTGGTAGGAATCCACTCAGGTTTTTGATCAGGTGCCTGACACCAATGAACTTTTGTTCAGGTGCTCAAAAACCAAAACCTCTAGTCTTTTGGAAGGAGACTTGAAAGCAGAATAATTTTGAAGGGAATTAAAACCCTGTACAGGAATTGAAAATAAGGATGATGGTGTTTTCTCTTTCTCAAAAGCAACTGAGAAGACTGTGGATTGATGTCAGCAGCTTGCTCCCCCTGAGATCAGGAAAACTGGAGCACTGCTTCAGGGTGATAGATCTTCAAAGACCTAGAGTGCCTGGACCAGAGATGCTTCAGGAACTTCTTTGACAGATTGAAATTTGTTGTCCTGAGAATTGACAGAAGAAGACTCTTGATAGTGATTGGTTCTTCTTCTTCTTCTTCTTGAAGATGTTCTCTGGTTAGGCTAATTGCAGTAGAACTTTTGATTTTTGTGTGGTTGTTTTTCTGTGCAATCTCAGTATTTGTCTGATTGTCTGTATGACTTGTAGTGTATGACTGTATCGCTTGTCTGTATTGATTGTCTGATAGTACTTGATCCTTTTTTTTCTGACTTAGACTGACTAAGAACATTCGAAATTCGAATGTTGAGCAGTAATTGCAGTCGGCCTTGAAAGAAAGCGACAATCAATGATTTCCCCAACTGTCCCATGAAAAAACGGCATGTAATCGTCCATAGTCAATGCGCGTTCTAACGGTAACATTCCGAGAAGTTCTGACATTAATAACTCCGTAATCATTGCCAAGAAACGGGACGAGAAACTGAAGAAGACCTAGTCTGGAATCGTCGAACGAAGAACACAATTCGTCGAGCTGAGTTTGAGTTCGTCGAGCTGAGCTTGAGTTCGTCGAGCTGAGCTTGAGTTCGTCGAGCTGAGCTTGAGTGAGTTCGTCGACCAGACAATCTTCATTCGTTGAACAGACAATCTTCATTCGTTGAGCTTAGATCCAGATTC
The DNA here is from genome assembly GCA_039583875.1 of Platanthera guangdongensis. Taxonomy (NCBI): domain Eukaryota; kingdom Viridiplantae; phylum Streptophyta; class Magnoliopsida; order Asparagales; family Orchidaceae; genus Platanthera; species Platanthera guangdongensis. The sequence continues at coordinate 133,567,787 of CM077153.1, read as the reverse complement.
GTCGAGTGAAGAAAGATTGTGGACTTGTCCAAAATATTCTGCATCTGCTGATATTCAGTGTCGACATAAGCTGGTGTCGACTGATTGATCTTGGTGTCGACTCAAATCTTCTGGTGTTGACATAAATTGTCTGGTGTCGACACTAATTGTCTGGTGTCGACACAAACCCTAAGTGTCGACACAGATCCTCTGATTTCAGAAATCGTCGAGTAGAGTACTTGATTCGTCGACCTGAGAAGCTGACTTCGTCGACCTGAGAAGTCGAGAACTTGAGGTCCAAGTTCGTCGAGCTCAGAATCTAATTTGTCGACCGAAGCTTGAAGCTGTACTTAGAAAAATTCTGAAGTTGTCCTGACTTTAGCTTGATGTAGAAACTCTGTATTCGTCGAACAGAGACTAAGATCGTCGAGCTCAGCACCAAGAAATGTCTCACAATCATCGAGCGCAGAACACATTTCGTCGAGCTGAGTTCGACGAACGTCAAACTCACTTTACTTAGGTTTGAAAACCTCTAATTCTGGAGTCTCTGATGGTCTTGTTGATAGCTGGTCCATCTGAAAGTGAACCTAAGGACTTGGCCTAGACTCTAGGACACAAACTTCACCCTGGCTATACAGGTTGGGTCACATCCTAAGTCAGTGAACCTAGCCCAAATCAACTAGGGATCCAACAAAAACACATGTTGAAAAATCGTTTGAAGTCGTCCCACTCCAGACTCGAATGATCAGTGTGAGACGAGTTGCCCAAAGCAAGGCCGAGTCGAGAAGGGGGAAGTAGGCCAGAGGAAGCCGTTCAGCTGCTGTAGTTTGTTGATGACTGTAGAGAAGAAAAAAACCAACCTTGTATATATGTTCACTTGTATCAAATACAAAGAATGAGTACAAATATATAGATGAGAAAAATAGAGAAGAAGGTCCTATATATGATGTGAGACTAAAGAAGGGAGAGAAAAACAATAAATGTTACATAATGGGCCTAGATTAAATGGGATTTTCTAACACTCCCCCGCAAGCTGATGCGTATAGGTCATATGCACCCAGCTTGGACAAACACTGGTAGAACAATGTACTTGATAAGGCTTTTGTGAGAATGTCAGCAACTTGATCAGTGCCCGGAACATGCTTTAATTCAAGTTTCTTCAATTTAACTTTCTCTCGAATAAAGTGACAGTCGACTTCGATATGTTTTGTGCGCTTGTGAAACACCAGATTCTTTGCTATGTGTATGACAGTTTGAATATCACAGAATAGAACAGCAGATGAAGGAAGTTTTACTCCCAGGTCAGTAAGGAAACTTTCAAGCCATGTAAGTTCTGAGACAACCGATGTCATTGATCGGTATTCAGCTTCCGCAGAGGAACGAGTGACCACGGCTTGTTTCTTACTTTTCCATGTAATGAGATGACCACCAAAATAAGTACAGAACCCACTTGTTGACCTCCGATCGTCCAAGGAAGCAACATAATCGGCATCAGAATAAGCGACCAATGCGGGAGCTGAGTCAGAGATTTTGTAAACCAACCATTGACTTGGAGCTCCCTTAAGGTATCGGAGAATCCGTTCAACCGCCTGGAGATGAGAAACTCGGGGGGCATGCATGAACCGACTGACAACCCCAACTGCAAACGATATATCAGGCCTCGTGATCGTTAGATAGATCAACTTTCCCACAAGGCGTCGATAGTATTCCAGGTTTTGAAGAAGCAAATCATCATCCGAAGCATGAGCACATAGTTTGTGATTTTCCTCCATCGGGGTACACGCTGGCTTGCAACCAGACTGACCAGCGTCTTTGAGAAGATCGATACAGTACTTCCGTTGGGAGAGGACAAGCCCGTCCGGCAGTCGTGCGATCTCGGGACCAAGGATGTAGCGACGATATCCCAGGTCTTTAGTCTGAAACACACTGCTCAGATGCTGTTTGACCTCTTGAATCCCCTTTGAGTCATCCCCAGTGAGTAGTATGTAATCAACATAAACCAATAGAAGGACAGTTCTAGTGGCCCGGTGTCGGGTGAATAGGGAGAAATCTGCAGAACTCCGAGTGAACCCCATGTCCCGAACCACCTTGCTGAACTTGTCAAACCACGCCCGAGGGGACTGTTTGAGACCATAGATGGATTTCTTGAGAAGACACACACGAGACTCCCCCGTGGTCTCAAACCCGGGCGGTTGGCGCATGTAGACGCTTTCCTGAAGGTCGCCATTCAAAAAGGCATTCTTGATATCGAGCTGATAAAAGGGCCAGTGCCGGTGCACCACCACGGAGAGATGAACACGGACGGTGTTGAGCTTAGCCACCAGAGAGAAGATTTCCTCATAATCAAGGCCCTCCTGTTGCGTGAAGCAACGGGCCACAAGGCGGGCCTTCAGTCGGGCAATAGTGCCATCCGGAGCATGCTTGATGGTGAAAACCCATTTACACCCAACAGGGTGCTGACCGGGAGGTAAGGGAACCAGGACCCAGGTCTGGTTGACACAAAGGGCCGTCATTTCTTCGTCCATGGCAGCCCGCCAACCTGGATGTTGAAGTGCCTCCTGCAGAGAGTTAGAGACAAAAACAGAGGATAATGATGTGACAAAGTGCAGAAGAGGTGGAGAAAGGCGATGGAGAGAGACGTAATTCGCCATCGGATGAGCGGTGGATGCGGGAGCCGGAGCAGCAGGTAGTGGAGCACCAGAGGTCGAAGCCGACTGCAGAGGGGCAACAGGATGAGGAGAGCGACGAGAATAGACCCGGATAACTGGCGGTGGTGGACGGACTGGAGGGATGGCAGAAGGAGTAGATGATGAGGAGCGGGGAGCAGGGATGACAGGAGGAACGATGGGGTCTGGACCATGAGCGATAGCCAGATCAGAGAATAAGGGAAGATCTTCACGAAAAGTGACATCCGCAGAGACAGTAACCTTGCGGGTAGCAGGCGAATAGCACACATAACCCTTTTGAGTGCGCGAGTAGCCCACAAAGATATGTTTGGCGGCACGGGGATCCAACTTGTCTGTGGAGGGACCAAGTTGGTGAACGTAGCAGGTACACCCAAAAATCTGGAGAGGAACGGGAAAAGGCGGAGTGGAGGGAAAGAGGAGGCTGAAGGGAGTAGCATACTGGAGAATGGAAGAAGGGAGACGGTTGATGAGAAAACAAGCCGTGGAGAGCGCGTAGTTCCAGTACAGTTTGGGAACCCGCATTTGAAGCATAAGGGGACGGGCGACATCAAGAAGGTGACGATTCTTGCGCTCGGCGACACCATTCTGTTATGGAGTATACAGACACGAGATTTGGTGAAGAATGCCGAACTCAGAGCAGAGAGTCGCGAAGGTATGACTGGTGTACTCACACGCATTGTCAGTACGAATAGTACGAATGAGTGCAGAGAATTGAGTGCGAGTTTCAAGAATGAAGACCCAGAAGACGCGGGGAAGCTCAGAGCGATCCCGGAGGAGATACAAGCACGTCATGCGAGAGTAGTCATCAATAAAAGTAAGAAAATACCGGTAGCCAGAAATACTAGTGATTTTGTACGGACCCCATATATCGGAGTGTACCAAAATAAAAGGAGTGGAGCTCCAAGTACAATGAGAAGGAAAAGATGAACGGGGCTGTTTGCCCAAAATACATGTGTCACACTGAAATGCAGGAAGAGAGACATCGGGAAGAGCCTTTCGGAGGACTGGAAGAGGAGCATGATCAAGAAGACGATGCCAATCCGAAGAGGAGATAGATGCGAGGATAGTAGGAGAGTCGTCAAGAAGGTAGAGCCCATTCTGCAGCCGCCCCCTGCCAATGATAGTCCGCGCCTGCTGATCCTGTATGAGAAAAGAAGAGGAAGTAAATGTCACGGAGTAATTAGAATCAGTAGTAAGACGACCTACAGAAAGTAAATTGAAAGAAGAGCCCGGAACGTGAAGAGCCGAGCGCAGAAGGAGAGAAGAGGTGAGGGGAATATCAACACATCCAGAGACAGGAACAGATGTCCCATTGGCCACAGTAATGTACTTCGGGTGAGGTGAAGAAAAGTACTGAGGCGGCCGAACAGAGGTGATGTGATGAGTGGCACCAGAATCGAGGATCCATCGCGGGCCAGAGGAGAGGTAGGCGATACCTTCATTGGACATGGAGGCAGCAGAGGCAACCGAGGCAGGTGGGCGGCTGAGCAGTCCATGAAGATGCTGGAGCTGAAGACGAACCTCGTCGAGGTCAGTACGAGTGGAAAAGGAGTCGGTGGCAGCAACAGAGGCCCGCGGACGAGGAGGACGACCATGTTTGCGATAGCACGCGGCGTCAAGATGTCCGTCTTTGCCGCAGAACGAGCACTTAGGCCGAAGAAGAGGCAGACCGCTGCGAGCTGGAGCAGGCCGCAAGAGAGGTAGGCCGCAACGAGGAGGATCAGGCCGCAGCGAGCTAGATCAAGCCGCAGCGAGCTGAAGCAGGCCTGGAGAGAGGTAGGCCGCAACGAGGTATAGCAGGCCGCAGCGAACCGGAGCAGGCCGCGAGATAGGCATGCCGCAACGAACAAGATCTGGCAGATAGAGCAGCAGGCCGCATCGAGCTGTAGCAGGCCGTAAGAGAGACAGGCCGCAGAGTGAGAGAACAGGCCGCAAGAGAGAGCGGTCTGGAGGAGAGAGAGGGAAGGTGGATCCGACGAGAGAGAGAGAGAAGGGGAAGGCTATAAAATGCCTGAGGGGAGGGGTGGAATTACAAAGAAGAAGAGGGAGCGGAAGAAGAGGAGCGGAGCGGACAGGAAGGCAGGCTGCAAGAAGCCGAGCGGGTAGCAGACAGAAGACAGCCCGCGCGGGTAAGAAAGGGGAAGCCGCTCAAGTAGAATCGGTGGCTCTGATACCATGTAGAGAAGGAAAAAACCAACCTTGTATATATGTTCACTTGTATCAAATACAAAGAATGAGTACAAATATATAGATGAGAGAAAGAGAGAAGAAGGTCATATACATGATGTGAGACTAAAGAGGGGAGAGAAAAACAATAAATGTTACATAATGAGCCTAGATTAAATGAGCTTTTCTAACAATGACCAATGAATTGTTTGCACCTGATGAGCCAGCCCAATAGATCAGTTTTCTCATCGTAGGTGGGAAATTCCAACCTGGTATAGCTCGACAGAATAACAACTTCATCGTGCAAGAGGGTCTGCAGTGTCTCTTATGGAGGTTGAGCGGCGGTAGCGAAACTTGATTGCTGCTAGCGTGATCCGTGGGTGGGGTGGTAACTACGAGAGGTGTTGCTGTTAGTCCATTAAGCTTGGTGGTGAGGGTTGACATGTCGTCCTGATGACGTGCGTCGGCGTCCCGAAAGCGTGTGCCTCTACGTTTTGAAGGCGTGCATCCATGTCTGATATAACTGCGTGTAGCCGGTTAATAGCATCCAAGAAATCAGTCGAGTCTACCATATTGCGGATAGAGGTAACACGAGATATGGAGCGGGTGATGGGACAGCTAGATTGCTCGTAGTCTGTTATTTGGAGTTGCCGCGAGATCTACGTCGTCTCCTAATGGTGGTTACACAAATTTGATTTCTTAATTATTTTAATTTAAGAATAATTAAGCAATAAGTATTATTAATAATTAATTAAACCAGAAATTGATTAATCAATTAAAAATAAATTCAATAGGAAGGAGCGACAGGCAGACTTAAGACTGAATGACAGCAACGCTTTAATCAGGAAGGGAAGCAACACTTAATCAGGAACGACAGTAACACTTAATCAGGAACGACAACAATGCTTAATCAAGAACGACAACAATGCTTAATCAGGAACGACAGCTGTACTTAATCAGGAACGACAGCTGCGCTTAATCAGGAACGACAGCTGCGCTTAATCAGGAACGGCAGCTGCGCTTAATCAGGAACGGCAGCTGCGCTTAATCAGGAACGACAGCTGCGCTTAATCAGGAACAACAGCTTAATCGGGAAATTGTGTCCCAAACCAAAGGTTTGGGGTCTGGCGCGTACGATAATACCACAGTTGTGCGGGGCTTGAGACGAAGCGGTGCTTGTAGAGCAAGAGAATGGCTTGGACACAAAAGGATCACGTGCGGCGTGGAATTGGAGCGGCTAGACGCTGGCGTCCCGCAACAATCGTTCGACGAAGAACATAAGCGCCGTTGAGGATGCGTCGGCTTGGGAGAATTAGCGGCGACTGGGCCTGATGATGGGCTTCGCTGAATCAAAAATGCGAATGATCGCGTTTTGGAGGACAGACGACCAGTAGAGGCACTGTCACACTTGGAAGGAGTGGAGAGTTGTTCTCGTCGAACTCAGAGAAGGGTTGGGGCTGTTTGTTGACGCCAAAATGATGAAGGGGAAGGATTGAAAATGCAGCGACTTTGGAGAGCATCGCTGGACAAAAATGATCAAAAGCTCTGATACCAAGATGTTATGGGTCTACTCAGAGGTTTGTCGAAGGAGTGGCCGGAGGTGGAGATGACAGTGACAGAGATACTATGGAGCCTTGACCGCGACTTCATAAGCGGGGCGTGCTCGAGAGAGAGAGAGAGAGAGAGAGAGAGAGAGAGAGAGAGAGAGAGAGAGAGAGAGAGATTCCAAGTTCTCTTAAGGGGTTGAGAAAATAAACTTCTTCCTTCATACCAATAGAAGACTGATGCGGAGCAGAGACGAGGACCTGCAGTGAAGGACAAGTTTTGGGCCCGTTCGTAGCCGATTGACGACTTTCCATATATAGCGTGTTTGGGCCGGCGATCGTACTCCGCAGATGTGTTTGGATTCGCGTTGCGAATCGATTTGATATACTACTTCATTATTTTTGGTTTATTTTAGTGTATTTTGAGTGGTCCCACCTCCGATCAATCATAGTCGTCAAAGGTGGGATGCCCTAGCCTTTGTTTTATTATAAATAGACTTGTAGTAGGCTGGTTTAGGTGATTGCATATTTTGGTGATTGTATTCCCGGAATCCCGCGATCCGACCATGATGCCGGCTCCGTGGAACCCTATGTAACGACTCTTAGGTTGGTATCTTCGTCCCCAAGCCTTCTCGTAACCCTAAGCCACTTTCTTCCACTCCAAATCCCCCTTGCGTCCGCCTCCCAGCCCCCCCCTAAATCAAGCAAATGCTCGACTGTCCAGAATCAAATTTCCCTTCTACTTACTATTTGATGAAATGTTTTGTAGCCAAGCAGTGAAACCTCCCCCCAGCCACCGGCCTCCTTAGCCCTCCCTACTGGCCGCCGCCCTCTCTTTTACCCCTCCTTTGCAGCACCTCCCTCCAGCACACTCTCCACCGCCTGCCTCCAAACCCCCTTTCCAGCAAGCCGCCAGGCCACCCCCTATCCCCTCTGCCTCCGCCAACCCATCCTCCAACATAACCACCACCGACCGCCCCTCTTATGCCCCTTCCTTCACCGCCAACCTTCCCCTTAATTTCTAAGCAGCCGATCCAAATTCCAGCCTTCTGTTACTTCTCCCCATAGCCACCCTTCTCGTGGAACCACCTCTGATAGCCCTCCCTCATCCGGATCAGCTCAGATCCAAAAATTTCAGCCCGGTTCCGATCTCCAATTATCGAATCTACCCTATCCTCACCCGTATCTATCCATACGTGGCCGGATCTATCCATTTTCGGTCTGATTCCTCCCTCCACCGTCGAGGAAAGCTACCTACATCGTTTTCCACATCTCCGGTCCCACCTCGGATCGTCGTATACACATCTCCCGCTCTGAAATCTTCAGTGTCTTGGTCAGCCCACTAATGGGTGAGTTCTCGTTGTATTGGATTATTATTTTTTAGCATATTTATATTGGATTGGACCGTGTACTTGTTTTAGATCTCTTGTATGTTAGTTGTTTGTTTGGTTAAATATTGTGATTTACAGAGTTTATTCGCCGTGCGCTCTTGCTTTGACCCTACACACGGAGAAAAACCTAAGCTTGTTTCGCCCGAATTAATTACTTTGTCTTGCTGTGAAATTGTTTGCATGGGATGTTGAAATTTAATATCTACTTTGAATTCATGTTGTCAGATATGCATAGCATATAGGGTTAGGTTACCGATTACTCGCCGTCTATAGATTCATCCTGCGTCAATTGTTATTAGAGCCAGGTTGCAGACACTTTTCAATACGCGGTCATAGAGTGCACAAGTTTTTCATTATGTCTAGGTATCATAATTATTCTTCTCTTCACTTTGGGGGTCTCGAGGCCACTTGCACCCGCTTTCACAGAACCCAGTCAGGGAAATCCTTGCGTTATTACTGTTGATGCGCGGAAACGTCGCGGGGCACCAGCCAGCTAACACGGAGGGGGTGTTCGGTCTCACAAGCTAGGAGAGGAGGAGAGGATGGAAGGAAGGAAGCCTCTGAGTGCTCGAGAGTGGAGCAAACGACTTGTCAAAGAGGGTTGCGGGGATAGAGGAGAGAAGCTTGATCAACAGAGCGGGTTGATCAAGAGAGGAGAAGGAGGTTGATCAGGAGCTGTCGAGCAGACGGCTAATGTGACGGTTGTCCTTGCAGGTTGGTTGCCGAGAAGAGCTGAGCTGAGCAGAGAAGAATCTTGTTGAGCAGAGGAGCAAGACTTGCTGAGCAGAGAGAAGAAGAGAGGGCCGCTAGCAGCGGCAACAACACACTTCACCCGCCGCGGCCTAAATGCCACTCTTGCGACGGGCTTTCCTTTGATTAATAACGAGAGGTTACAAGCTTACAAGTACAGCTTTACAACAAATCAACAAAGGGGTACAAAGAGAAGCTGGCGGATAAAAGAGAAGAAAATGCCAGAAAGCAGAGAAGAGAAGCTGTCAGAGACTAAGTAAAAGAGTCTGCCAGCTGCTGGAGGACTGAGAAACTGAGTCTGCTGGCAAGCTGCTGAAGAGCTGTGGAGGACTGCGTGGACAGGAAATCTGAGTCCGCAGAGCTTGCTGGAAGGGTGATGACGGACTGCGCGGACTGGAAAACGGAGTCCGCAGGGTCTGCTGCAAAGACTTGTATCCACCTTCTGGCCTCTGGAGCGATGCAGAATAAGAGACACCATGGGCTATTTATAGGCCCGGGGGAGTTCTTCTAGAAGCGGGGCCCAGTGATGTCAGCATGACGACCTGCGCGGACTCCGCGGACTGAGATTTTGCGTCCGCCACACTGACTGATGAAGCAAGCAGAAGGAGGCCCCTGGAGAGAGCTGGAGGCCACCCCTGGCGGGCGACCTGGGCGGACTCCGGGAGGAGTCCGCCCGGCAGGCCGGAGGCCGCCCCCTAGCGGGCGGCCTGGGCGGACTCCGGGGGGAGTCCGCCCGGCTGACTGCCGGGGCCGCCCCCTAGCGGGCGGCCTGGGCGGACTCCAGGGGGAGTCCGCCCGGCAGGCCTGTCCGCCCCTTGCGGGAGGCCTGGGCGGACTCCGGGGGGAGTCCGCCCGGCTGACTGCCGGGGCCGCCCCCTAGCGAGCGGCCTGGGCGGACTCCAGGGGGAGTCCGCCCGGCGGGCCTGGCCGCCCCCTTGCGGGCGGCCTGGGCGGACTCCGGGGGGAGTCCGCCCGGCTGACTGCCGGGGCCGCCCCCTAGCGGGCGGCCTGGGCGGACTCCAGGGGGAGTCCGCCCGGCGGGCCTGGCCGCCCCCTTGCGGGCGGCCTGGGCGGACTCCGGGGGGAGTCCGCCCGGCTGACTGCCGGGGCCTCCCCCTAGCGGGCGGCCTGGGCGGACTCCAGGGGGAGTCCGCCCGGCGGGCCTGGCCGCCCCCTTGCGGGCGGCCTGGGCGGACTCCGGGGGGAGTCCGCCCGGCTGACTGCCGGGGCCGCCCCCTTGCGGGCGGCCTGGGCGGACTCCAGGTAGAGTCCGCCCGGCGGGCCTGGCCGCCCCCTTGCGGGCGGCCTGGGCGGACTCCGGGGGGAGTCCGCCCGGCTGACTGTCGGGGCCGCCCCCTAGCGGGCGGCCTGGGCGGACTCCAGGGGGAGTCCGCCCGGCAGGCCTGGCCGCCCCCTTGCGGGCGGCCTGGGCGGACTCCGGGGGGAGTCCGCCCGGCTGGCGGGCAGAGGCCGCCCCGGGTGGGCGGCCTCGTCGGACGGCGGCAGGAGGCCGCCGCCCCTCGGGCAGCATGGAGGCCGCCCCTGGTGGGCGGCCTCGGCGGACGGCGGCTGGAGACCACCGCCCCTTGGGCGAAATAGGAGGCCGCTCCTGACAATGCTGTTGGCGGACTCCTGCAAGGAAAAGTACTGCATGATTAGCGGACCCAACCGCATGTCCCGCGAGGGTGAGCCATGGGAATAGCCCGCCGTCCCGTAGGGCACGCGATTGCTAGGAGACCTAGGCGGATATGGAAAACTGTCCGCCTACGCTGGGGCTCATCGCGATCAAAAAGGGAGAATCTAAGGGTCGTGATTAGCCAGCTGGCCACCTTGGGAAGGATCGCCGATTTCTGGGTTAACATAATCCCCGCACTTTTTCAAGTTTCGAAAAGAACTTCGAAAAAGTTGGAGACCCACGAAAATCGTGATCCACCACAACGGAAAAAGAGGAGCAAAGAGAGACAGAATCTGAAGACTCTCCTTACAAGCTTGGTGCTTCCTGTCTATTTTCCTGCAAAAGGAAGGTTAGGGTAAGCATGTATGGGTGGCACATCGAGTGTGTATCTGAATTTGCTTTTGCAAAACGAAGAAGGCGTGTCTTCTGTAAATGTTCTGCAAAACAAAAGTGAGGAAAACAGAAAGGCATAACAACTCGCAAGTACCTGGAAGGGACCTGCAAGTGTCTGCTATTCACTGCAGAAAGAAAAGAGTGAGCGGCAGATACAAAATACTGATTTAGACTGCAAGTACCTGGATGAGGCTTGCAGGTGTTTGCTAATCTCTGCAAGAAGAGAAGTTAGAAGCAAATAAGATATGAAGATAACTTGCAAGTACCTGTGAAGAGAAGACTTGCAAGTGTTAACTGTTAACTGTCGACAAGATAAGGCCGATATGACCAATTAACAAGAAGAATGCCTGATGAATACTATTATGAAGCCCAGATCAATAAACTGTGTTAACTGCTGACAGATATGACTGGATTGCGATAGCATGACTGATAGCGCTTGAGCAAACAATGTATAAAAGACGAGAGCAATAGTGCTTATATAGATAGAGTGCGAGTCATCATCCGATAGAGCTTTGAATAAGCAATTCATATTGGATGAGCATGAGCAAAGTGATTGCTGGAAATCCTTTTGGTAGGTCGGATTAACCTGTTCACCTGTGAAAGAAGGCAATAGACGAAAAGGGGAGGTCTATACTCGGAATGACCGAAGAAGGTTGAATGCTGCCACAGGTGTTCCCCGTGGGCCTTATGCATCACTTGCCTGAAAGATCATCCCGAGTATAGTCCTACTCAAAGCGGGCTGGCCGCGCCTCCTGAAGGAGGGAAAAAGAAAAGGTCCATATTCGGAATGACTCAAGAAGGTTTAATGCTGCCACAGGTGTTCCCCGTGGGCCTTATGCATCACTGGCCTGAGAAAATCATCCCGAGTATGGTCCTGCTCAAAGCGGGCTGGCCGCGCATCCTCAAGGAGGGCACAGAAGAGAAAAGCAAGGGAAGGTCCTGAGAAGGACCGCTAGAAGCAAGGAAGATCCTGAGAAGGATCGCTAGAAACACTGCTCTCTTGCCTTGGGCACAAGCATCACTGATCAACGAGACAGGTTGCGCCAAGAGGCCTATATTGTCTGTGTATTGATCAGTGTAGTTGTGAGAACCCGAGAGGCACGGATCGAGGGTACCGGAGAGTGCTCGGCCACCACAGTTGAAGGATGGTCAAAGAGACAAGGCTACGCTTGATCGCCATTGCTTGTCCAGCGAAGATCATCCTAACCGTTGTGTTTCCTATAAGACGCACAGCAGAGCTAACACATGGGGCTCCCCTAGCACACACTCTGTGTCAGATGCCGGCTAGGATCCTAAGTCTGAAGCCCATAATCATAGAATGAACTGCTCCCACTACACACATGGGTATACTCCCGCCATATGTGGTCGAAGCGGTAGTGCGAGAACAAACTACGGAGGGAACGTTTCAGACTCGGCGAAATCTCATTGGCGTACTGATCCCAGAGAGAGAGAAAGAGGAAGGGGCAACAAAAAGGGAACTGTGTCAGTACGGGATCCCTGAATAAAAGCTTTGCTGGAAAGCAAGTAAAGAACACTGAGAAGTGTTGTAATGAAAATGTTTGAAAGAGGGAGAGAGCAAGGGTTGAGATAACCCCTGAAGGTTGCAAGGAGCTCCGGAGGACTGTGAAGTCCATCGCTTTGGAGGACTGTGAAGTCCTTGCTAGTTTAGAATAGCCTTCCCAGCACGCCCTCGTCATCGGCATCGAAACATTCGACGGTTGGGTTAACAACGAGGAGAGGAGGCTCTTCGATGTGGTTCACTCCCCTTGAGGAGCAAGGAACATCTGAAATTTCTTTGCCCTTTGAAGTTGACGGGTCAGGGCGATCTTCCTTAGGAAGCAAGTCATGCATCTTGCCCTGCCGGAGCATCCTTTGCACAAGCTGGCGGAATGCTCGACAGTCTTCTGTTCGATGGCCTGACTCTTTGTGGAATTCACAATAAGGCTCTGAGTTTCTAGACCTCTGATCGGTCGGCCGGTAGGGCTTCTTGTAGTTGGCCCTGTCTTTCAAGATTTGGCTTACTTCTTGCACGACGTCGTCGAGATCAGACTCATGCAAGTCATCGTCTTGCTGCTGTTGGACAGCTGCAGTTTGAGAAGGAGCTAGTGGTAGCAATGAATCTTGAGCATCGCGGCTCGGGAAGGAGTATCGCTGGCGATGAAGCCTTCTCTCATTCCTTGAATGAGCTGGGAAACGATTGCAAGGAGTCCTTGGAGGCTGCTTGCGAAACAGATCTTTCTCTGATACGAGCTTGGAGACGAAGCCTGGATTGCTCTTCTCGCCTCGGATGTATGAGTTGGCTAGAGCGATCAGCTCTTGGTATGTCCTTGGAGCACGGACATTAGCTTCAAATTTGAGAGGCCCTTCGCGAAGACCGTGGATAAGAGCCACTCGGTACATTTCTTGATCAACGATTTCGATGTCCAGAATCTCTCTCTGGAATCGATCAACAAATTGAGACCAAGTTTCATCACTGCGCTGTCTGATCTCAAAGAGGGCTTCAGGACCGCCCTTTCTCTTGTAGGAGGTAGAGAATCTGAGAAGGAACTTTCTACGAAGATCAAGGAAGGAAGTGATGGAGTGAGGACGGAGGCCATAGAACCAGTCCCTCACTTGCCCATCAAAGGTTGTCACAAGGAGCTTGCACTTGGTTGCATCTGAAAGAGTCTTGAGAGCAACGGCTGATTCAAAGGCTTGAAGATGCTTGACCGGATCAGTCTCTCTAGTATAGATTGGCAGTCGAGGCTCTCTGAAGTTTGCTGGAGTAGGTTCAAGGCGAACGCTCTCAATAAAGGGCGATGGCTCTTCCTGCTCTCCCACAGCATAGGGATTAAAGGGAGCATATGCTGCAGCTGCAAAAGAAGCAGGGGGGTAGAAAGGAAAGGTTGCTGGGGCAGGAGTAGAGGCAGGAGCTGGGGGGCAAGGATGACTTCCTTGAAAGTTAAGAAATCTAGCAGGACTTCCCCGGGCTGCTTGCCGGAAGAAGTTTTGGCGAGCGGCAAAGTCTTCATCTTGAGTTCGCAAAGAAGCAGCAGGGCCTTGCGGGAAGGTTGGGGTGTAAGGCGGATAGAACGGCGGACAAGCTTGAGAATAAGCTTGCTTATGCTCCGATGTTGGTGTTAGATTGATTGGAGCAGCTGGAGCAGCCGGAGCTGCTGCTGGATGAGAGTCTAACCGCTGCGTGATTGCAGCAAGGACTTGGTTGATGGCTTGGAATTGTTGAGCATTCTCACGGCGCGACTGCTCAAAAGCTTCCCAGAGAGGATCTTCACTGGGACTTGGAGCAAAGTTCTCGGCTGATTGATCTGACATGGCTAACTGTCGCTGTTCACCGTCTGACAGGATCTGAAGGCCGCGTGTTAACTGTTGATGCGCGGAAACGTCGCGGGGCACCAGCCAGCTAACACGGAGGGGTGTTCGGTCTCACAAGCTAGGAGAGGAGGAGAGGATGGAAGGAAGGAAGCCTCTGAGTGCTCGAGAGTGGATCAAACGGCTTGTCAAAGAGGGTTGCGGGGATAAAGGAGAGAAGCTTGATCAACAGAGCGGGTTGATCAAGAGAGGAGAAGGAGGTTGATCAGGAGCTGTCGAGCAGACGGCTAATGTGACGGTTGTGCTTGCAGGTTGGTTGCCGAGAAGAGCTGAGCTGAGCAGAGAAGAATCTTGTTGAGCAGAGGAGCAAGACTTGCTGAGCAGAGAGAAGAAGAGAGGGCCGCTAGTAGCGGCAACAACACACTTCGCCCGCCGCGGCCTAAATGCCACTCTTGCGACGGGCTTTCCTTTGATTAATAGCGAGAGGTTACAAGCTTACAAGTACAGCTTTACAACAAATCAACAAAGGGGTACAAGGAGAAGCTGACGGCTAAAAGAGAAGAAAATGCCAGAAAGCAGAGAAGAGAAGCTGCCAGAGACTAAGTAAAAGAGTCTGCCAGCTGCTGGAGGACTGAGAAACTGAGTCTGCTGGCAAGCTGCTGAAGAGCTGTGGAGGACTGCGCGGACAGGAAATCTGAGTCCGCAGAGCTTGCTGGAAGGGTGATGACGGACTGCGCGGACTGGAAAACGGAGTCCGCAGGGTCTGCTGGAAAGACTTGTATCCACCTTCTGGCCTCTGGAGCGATGCAGAATGAGAGGCACCATGGGCTATTTATAGGCCCGAGGGAGTTCTTCTAGAAGCGGGGCCCAGTGATGTCAGCATGACGACCTGCGCGGACTCCGCGGACTGAGATTTTGCGTCCGCCACACTGACTGATGAAGCAAGCGGAAGGAGGCCCCTGGAGAGAGCTGGAGGCCACCCCTGGCGGGCGACCTGGGCGGACTCCGGGAGGAGTCCGCCCGGCAGGCCGGAGGCCGCCCCCTAGCGGGCGGCCTGGGCGGACTCCGGGGGAGTCCGCCCGGCTGACTGCCGGGGCCGCCCCCTAGCGGGCGGCCTGGGCGGACTCCAGGGGGAGTCCGCCCGGCAGGCCTGGCCGCCCCCCTGCGGGCGGCCTGGGCGGACTCCGGGGGGAGTCCGCCCGACTGACTGCTGGGGCCGCCCCCTAGCGGGCGGCCTGGGCAGACTCCAGGGGGAGTCCGCCCGGCGGGCCTGGCCGCCCCCTTGCGGGCGGCCTGGGCGGACTCCGAGGGGAGTCCGTCCGCCCGGCTGACTGCCGGGGCCGCCCCCTAGCGGGCGGCCTGGCGGACTCCAGGGGGAGTCCGCCCGGCGGGCCTGGCCGCCCCCTTGCGGGCGGCCTGGGCGGACTCCAGGGGGAGTCCGCCCGGCTGACTGCCGGGGCCGCCCCCTAGCGGGCGGCCTGGGCGGACTCCAGGGGGAGTTCGCCCGGCGGGCCTGGCCGCCCCCTTGCGGGCGGCCTGGGCGGACTCCGGGGGGAGTCCGCCCGGCTGACTGCCGGGGCCGCCCCCTAGCGGGCGGCCTGGGCGGACTCCAGGGGGAGTCCGCCCGGCGGGCCTGGCCGCCCCCTTGCGGGCGGCCTGGGCGGACTCCGGGGGGAGTCCGCCCGGCTGACTGCCGGGGCCGCCCCCTAGCGGGCGGCCTGGGCGGACTCCAGGGGGAGTCCGCCCGGCAGGCCTGGCCGCCCCCTTGCGGGCGGCCTGGGCGGACTCCGGGGGGAGTCCGCCCGGCTGGCGGGCAGAGGCCGCCCCGGGTGGGCGGCCTCTGCGGACGGCGGCAGGAGGCCGCCGCCCCTCGGGCAGCAGGGAGGCCGCCCCTGGTGGGCGGCCTCGGCGGACGGCGGCTGGAGACCACCGCCCCTTGGGCGAAATAGGAGGCCGCTCCTGGCAATGCTGTTGGCGGACTCCTGCAAGGAAAAGTACTGCATGATTAGCGGACCCAACCGCATGTCCCGCGAGGGTGAGCCATGGGAATAGCCCGCCGTCCCGTAGGGCACGCGATTGCTAGGAGACCTAGGTGGATATGGAAAACTGTCCGCCTACGCTGGGGCTCATCGCGATCAAAAAGGCAGAATCTAAGGGTCGCGATTAGCCAGCTGGCCACCTTGGGAAGGATCGCCGATTTCTGGGTTAACAATTACGATGATTATTCACGATTGCAGCACACCACTTCTAGAGATCATGTTAACCCACCTACACGACCCTACTATGCTAGAGACGATCATTATAATGATTTTCGTTGTTCGTATCCGTACATGCGAGCGGATTGTGTTGATCCTTCGACACGACTCGGTTACCTTAAGTATGATTATTACGAGGTTCGTCGTTCCGAGAGAGATCTTGAGAGTCAGTTTCGTACTGCTGCACCTTCCTTTGACGTCTTATCGAGTCCCGAGTCTTTAAGTTATTGGCTCGTAGATATGAAGTATTATCTTGATCATTTTGAGTTATTCGATGAGCGTCGCGTCAAGTTTGCGAAACTTAGACTTAGATCAGGCGAGGGCATATTAGTCTAGCGTTGAGAGGACCCGCAAGCGAGACTGTCTTCGTCGCATCACTAGTTGGGGGGACATGAAGCTTACATTGTATCAGAGATATCTATCTTCGCCGTATCAGAGTCGCTTGCTTGACCAATTATTTTCCCTTCAGCAAGGATCCATGTTTGTCGCTGAGTACATGGACCGTTTTTATGAGTTAATGGTGATGAGTGATATCCGAGAGGACTTAGTGATGATTTCCATATTTATAGTGTTTTCCAGACTCATCTGGGCTAGTTTTCACGCACGTGCATTACACTTTATGCTCACTTTTGCTCTTATTTCATTCATTCTGTGTTCGTACACAAAGTGTACTTTTTAGACCTGTTGTGCTGCGTAATTGCACGTTTCTTTGTCGAGGGTAAGCACTTGCTGTTCCTCATTATTTTTTGTTGCTTTTATGATTCTCTGTGAGTGCTGGAGGCTTGTGCCCCAGATGTGGTTTTTGTTTGTAGGTGGCCAGAGCCCGATTCCAGTCTACTTTTTTGTAGGAATCGCA
Organism: Platanthera guangdongensis; assembly: GCA_039583875.1. NCBI lineage: Eukaryota > Viridiplantae > Streptophyta > Magnoliopsida > Asparagales > Orchidaceae > Platanthera > Platanthera guangdongensis. Next base: position 133,550,782 of record CM077153.1, on the reverse strand, counting down.
CGGTCGTGCGTTTTTGTTCACACAATCGACGCTATCGTGCGATGCCAAAAATGTCGTTTGCTGTTACTCTGCCCCAGGCCGTGCGATTTGCTCGCGCACAGGCTGTTTTGCCCGTGCGTGACCAAATCGCACGACCACCTCTTTTTGTCTAAAATTTTATGATATTTTTACCCGTGCTTTTTCTTCTTGCACGGTTGGATTCAACCGTGCGCGAAGGGAAACACACAATCTCTATCTTTGCCTGGGTTTTCAGCATTTTGTCATCGCCCGTGCGTTTTGTTCTCGCACGGGCTGTTTTGCCCGTGCGTGTTCAAAATCGCACGGTTGGTTCGTCTTCCATGCTGGGTGTTTCTGCGCAGTAATTATCGCACGATGAACGCACGGTCGTGCGTTCGACCGCGCGTTCCATATTTTCTGACTGATTACTATTTAAGCCGCAGGATTTGCACTATGTCAGAGGGACATCATTTGGCCCGCTCCTATGCTCCGATTTTCACGCCACTTCGCCGCTCCACCACTGCCCATCATCCCGAGGTGCTCCGACCACATTTCCCTCACAAATCTCAAGCTAGAGTCTCCTCTCGGCCTCTTCCATCATTCGCAAGCGTTCAAGCTTTGTTTCGTGCGATTTTGTTGGTTTTTGTGGATGACACAACACTTGCGCACGCAGCGGAAAAAGAATAAGAAAAACACAAATGAGTTCGGATCTAGCAATATTCACGAATCAATAAGTAAAGCATACTGTCATTAAAATTATCTTTGAGGGATTAAGTCAGAACTCAACCTAGATGCTCCAGAAAAATCAGGCCGGCCACACATCGGCTAGAGTCTTGAGCGCAGAAAGTATATCCGCGCCTCTATAGTAATCCACACGATCGGAAGAACCCACAACAACTTGTCACACAAGCGCTAGGTCGGGAGAGGACACTCAGCGTCTCCACAGACTGCTAGATCTGTTGTAGCAGAGGCGACGGCGACACTCACTGGGATCGGGATCGGAATCAGCGACAGGATTGGCGGAACACTTCTATCATATTTCTAGGTTTTCTTCTTATCGCACAGTATCGGCTCGTGTGCTGAAAGAAAAGAACCGTCCCCAGATAACCCTAAAACATCTTATTTATATCACAAGAGATAAATTCAGCAAGTCAACATTTGACTCACCACAGACATTCGTCAAACTCAGCTCGACGAACAATTCGTCGAACTCAGCTCGACGAAATCTGCGCCAAAGGACAAAACGTCGAACTTGATTCGTCGAACTCAGCTCGACGAAATCTGTGCCAAAGGCCAGAACGTCGAACTTCATTCGTCGAACTCAGCTCAACGCAATCTACGCCAAAGAGCAGAACGTCGAACTTCATTCGGCGAACTCAGCTCGACGAATCAAGTTCGACGTTCTGGCCTTTAGCGCAGATTTCGCCGAGCTGAGTTCGACGAATTGTTCGTCGAGTTGAGTTCAATCCGAGTTTCTTGATCTAGAATGAGCTTGCAGAAAATTTGTCAGTCCAATATCCTATATTGACTCAACCAAGCATGACCATGCACTTCTCAGTCCCATTCCATCAAGGGGCCCCATGGATGCAACTCCTGTCAAATAGGAGGACAAATCCTGCTATAGATCTAACATTACCATCATGCTTTCTCTGTGCAAGAGGCTTTGTCAGTGGATCCACAATGTTTTCCTCAGTCGGCACTCTACATATGCTCACATCTCCTCGATCGACAATATCTCAAATTAGATGGAACCGCCGGAGTATGTGTTTGGAGCGCTGATGAGATCTAGGTTCCGAAGCAAGTGCAATTGCACCGTTGTTGTAACAGTAGAGATTTACAGGACGAACAATGCTAGGAACTACATCTAATTCGCCGATGAATTTCCTAATACATACAACCTCCTTCGCTGCTATTGAATCCAAAACTGGCCTCAACGAGTGTTCGGATCTTGGAGTGTGACCGACACCTACTTCTCGCAAACCTCGACCCAAGACTAGGCACAAAGAACTGGAAACTGATCCTAAGCCTCAGCTGGGAGGTCCCTCCACTATCCCGAAAGTTCTCTGAGCGCTTCCCCTCCAATGCCAATTGCTGTGGTAGGAGTACCTCAAAAAGCTCTAGAAGGCAATGAGAGTATGAGAGAATCTGCCTTCTGAGGTATCCAGTGGGTCTATTTATAGATTTTCAATATCGGGTCTGCAAAAAACGTACTTCTGCTGCCCTAAAATTACTAAAATGCCCCTACACTGGTCTGCCAATAGCCAAACTCCGTTGTTCTAAGTAGCTAAATGCAGACCAGGGGTATTTAGGTAATTTCAGGTCTGGGTCCCACCTGGCGGAAGCTCTTTCTGCTGAGCTCTGCGGGAACCCGGCTTGCCCCGAGCGCAAGCCTTCCCGCCTACCCCGGGCGGGAACCAAAAGACTGAAGGGACGTTGAGTGGAGATGCATCACTCAACGCCGAGGGCCGATGAGAGCGTTGAGTGGAGAAACATCACTCAACGCCAAAGGCTGACGGGAGCGTTGAGTGGAGAAACATCACTCAATGCCAAAGGCTGACGGGAGCGTTGAGTTGTGAAGCATCACTCAACGCCAAAGGCTAGCAGGAGCGTTGAGTGGAGAAGCATCACTCAACGCCAAAGGCCGATGAGAGCGTTGAGTGGAGAAACATCACTCAACGCCAAAGGCTGACGAGAGCGTTGAGTGGAGAAGCATCACTCAACGCCAAAGGCTGGCGGGAGCGTTGAGTGGAGAAGCATCACTCAACGCCAAGGGCCGATGGGAGCGTTGAGTGGAGAAGCTGTTGGAGTTACCATGGTGATCTAGAAGTGGTCAAACATGTAATCTCACTGCCAACACGATATGAGCCTGCAGGGTCGCACATAAGAGATGTGGAGAAGTTGGATGATTGACTGTGTTGGTAAAGGTTACCAATCACCGACCTGAATGAGGTTATGGACAAAGTGTTGCCTTAAAGGATCGTCGGGTTGGACAAATGTTGCCTTAAAGGATCGTCGGGTTGGGCAAATGTTGCCTTAAAGGATTGGTAAGAATAGTCGACCGAGGGTCGACGTGTATAGTCGAGTATTGTACTCTGATTCTCGCCGATCCTAGGTGATTCTCGCCGATTGTAGGTGATTCTCGCCGACTGATTCTCGCCGATCCTAGGTGATTCAATCCACGTTCGACGTGAATCGTCGAGTATTGTACTCTGATTCTCGCCGATTGATTCTCACCGAATCTGCTAGGTGATTCTCGCCGATTGATTCTCACCGAATCTGCTAGGTGATTCTCGCCGATTCTGGAAAATTAGGGTTCCAGAATCGGCGAGAATCACCTAGCAGATTCGGTGAGAATCAATCGGCGAGAATCACCTAGCAGATTCGGTGAGAATCAATCGGCGAGAATCAGAGTACAATACTCGACGATTCACGTCGAACGTGGATTGAATCACCTAGGATCGGCGAGAATCAGTCGGCGAGAATCACCTACAATCGGCGAGAATCACCTAGGATCGGCGAGAATCAGAGTACAATACTCGATTATACACGTCGACCCTCGGTCGACTATTCTTACCAATCCTTCAAGGCAACATTTGCCCAACCCGACGATCCTTTAAGGCAACACTTTGCCCATAACCCCATTCAGGTCGGTGATTGGTAACCTTTACCAACACAGTCAATCATCCAACTTCTCCACATCTCTTATGTGCGACCCTGCAGGCTCATATCGCGTTGGCAGTGAGATTACATGTTTGACCACTTCTAGATCACCATGGTAACTCCAACAGTCTCCCACTTGATCTTGAAAGTATCAAACCAAAAACCTCACAAACAATGAGCGACATCTAACAATGCATCATTGCTCCCAAAGCAATAAGAGTTTATAACTCATAAGCCTTTATGACCAATGTATCAGCGTTGTCTTTGTCCCTTACATCCGGAAAGAACTAGAGGCATGAACCGTGTCACCCTCGTAATAGCTCAATCCAAATTTCTTGATCCAGGACGGATTTCCAGAGAATGGTGAGTCCAATATCACATATTGACTCAACCAAGCATGGCCATGCATTTCTCAGTCCAGTTCCATCAAGGGGCCCATGGATGCAACTCCTGTCATACAGGAGGACAAATCCCATATCTGCTCACATACAAACACCCAAATGATTCGTAACATGCGCAACAACCACCCTTATCATCAACCTTTCTCAAGGAAGACTTTAGATGGCATCAAAGCACGCTCTTCCTCACTTAATGAATGCTGTGACTTCAGGTCAAAGGACCACAACTTGGTTTGCATACATGGAGTCCATTTCAGATTTCATAGCCTCAAGGCATTTGTCGGAGTCCTGTCCATTCATAGCCTCTTGGTAGGTTGCTGGTTCATCATCATGATCCATAAGCAACACATTACCTATTTGAGACACGAGAAATCCATATCTCTCAGGCTCAAACCTCGGACTACCAGATCTACGTAGGACTTGTGTTGCTTGAGCAGGTTCTCTAGCTACAACATCTTGTAGTACTGTCTCAGAATCCAATTCCGGTTCATTCACTACATGTGGTTCTTGAACTTCTTCAAGCTCTACCTTTTCAGTCTTTCTTGATAAGAACTATTTCTCCAGGAAGACACCAGTCCTTGCGACAAACACTTTTCCCTCAGACGGTAGGTAAAAATAATACCCTTTCGTTTTCTTAGGATATCCCACCAGATAGCATTTATCTGATTTGGGTTCCAGCTTGTCAGGCATTTGACGTCTCACGTATGCCTCACAGCCCCAAATTTTAATGAACGACATACTAGGACGCTTCCCAGTTCATATCTCATATGATGTCTTCAGAACCGTTTTCGTTGGAGCGCGATTCAATGTCATTGCAGCAGTCTCTAAAGCAAAACACCAAAAGGAAACAGGCAAGTCTGCATGACTCATCATCGAACGTACCATGTCTAACAGAGTACGATTTCTCCTCTCAGACACACCATTATGTTGTGGTGTTCTAGGTGGAATGAGCTGTGATACAATACCACACTCTTTCAGATGATCACGGAACTCATGACTCAGGTATTCGCCACCTCGATCAGATCGAAGTGCTTTAAACCTTTTACCCAACTGGTTTTCTACTTCATTCTTGAACTCTTTGAACTTTTCAAAGGTCTCAGATTTGCACTTCATAAGATACACATATCCGTATCTACTGAAATCATCAGTAAATGTAACAAAGTAGAAATATCCACCTCTAGCCATGGAACTCATGGGTCCGCATACATCACTATGTACAACACCCAAGAGATCCTCAGCCCTCTCAGTATAACCAGTGAAAGGAGCTTTAGTCATCTTGCCTAACAAACAAGATTCGCATCGCTCAAATGATTCATAATCAAATGAGTCCAAAAGTCCATCTCTATGGAGCTTGGATATGCGTTTCTCGTTGATATGGCCCAAACGACAATGCCAGAAAAATGTAGGGTTCGAGTCATTTGTTCTTAGTCTTTTATTATTTTCTACATTACAGATCAGATGGTACAAGTTCAAAACATAAACACCATTGAACAATTGAGCTACAGCATAACAAACATCATTCTTAAATATAGAACAACAGTTGTTCTTAATTATAAAAGAAAATCCAATCATGTCCAAACATAAAATAGATATAATGTTTCTAGTTATGGCCGGAACAAAATAACAATTATCTAGTTCTATTACAGTCCCACTGAGCAAAGAAAGACGGTAAACCCCTACGGCTACAGCAGCAACTCTTGCTCCATTGCCGACGCGGAGGTCCACCTCCCCTTTACTCAGCAATCTTCTCCTTCCCAGTTTCTGCACATTTGTACAAATGTGAGAACCACATCCGGTATCCAATACCCAAGATGAAGGAACAAAAAGGTTTATCTCTATAACGTGAATATTTGAAGCGGAAGTCATACCTCCCTTCATTTTCTGCAGACCTTCAATGTACGAAGGACAGTTCCTCCTCCAATGATCAGCCTTGCCACAGTGGTGGCATTTCCCTTCCTTCACCGTGCTTTTCTTTTTCATCAGTGCAGAAGACTTGGGCTCAAGATATGACTTAGGTCCCACCTTCGTCTTCTTAGAGCCCTTGACCTTGCCCTTGCCCTTGCCCTTATGCACCATCAGTATGAGGCTGGCAGGCTTGACCTTCTTCATATTGATTTCGGCAGTTCTCAACATGCCTAGGAGTTCGGGCAGTGTCTTGTCTATTTCATTCATATTGTAGTTCAAGACGAACTGCTCATAACTGTCCGGCAACGATTGCAGGATCAGATCTGTGGCCAACTCTTGACCAAGAGGAAAACCCAGCCTTTCAAGGTTCTCTATATACCCCATCATCTTGAGTACGTGAGTCCCTACTGAGTCTCGAACTCCCATCTTGCACTGAAATAACGCTTTTGTGATGTCGAACCTCTCTTGACGAGCCTGCCCTTGAAACATTTTCTTGAGATGCTCGTCAATCTCCTTGCACTCCATGTTCTCATGTTGCTTCTGAAGCTCAGAGTTCATAGTGACAAGCATAAGGCATTCGACATCTAAAGCATCATCAGTATACTTCTTATAAGTATCCTTCTCAGCACGGGAAGAGTTCCCGGTCGGCACCTCGGAGGCTTCTTCTTCCAAGACATAGAGCTTTCGCTCTTGCCTGAGAACAATTCTCAGGTTCCTATACCAGTACATGTAATTAGTCCCACTGAGCTTATTCTTCTCAAGGATGGCTCTCAGAGACAACGTGGAGTGTGAAACATTTGCCATGGAATTCTACAAGAATTTATGCAGAATAAAATCAGTAACAAAATTTCAAATACAATTTATTTTAATTTGGACTTCAATTAAAACACTCCTACTATTTTATTCGAAATGATAGCCCTCACTAACAATTCGGAGAGTTCATGCGAGCTACTCTCTTAGTGGACAAGATCCGTATTTCACCAACACAATGAGTCAGCTTTGACTTTCCTCTCACGATGCGGTTATTTAGGTAGACAACACTTGCCAATTGCATACTCATGCAATTCTTGTATGGTTGGTGAATAACTTCTTACTTGCATCCATCATATGGTGCATGCCAACCCTATGCCTCTAGGCACTCAACCTTTGAGGTCACCTAGTTAAGCTGGACCCGATGTCGACAGTGGGATATCACAATTATCTGCTCGCACCTTACCAGGATAGATTAATACACCTTGCTTTGGCAAGCCCACACTTCATCAATCGAGGCAGGAAGAGTGTCATCCATCGGAAGGCATCCGAACACTTAATATTTGATGAAGGGATTTTAATTATAGGTTAACAGTTAACCATGATCAACATTTGATCAATGTGCACATCCAAAGAAAAACAATTTTTCTAAAACCACATGCATCCCTTATGTGCACAACCTGACACCATCAACATTTGATAGAAGGAAGAGCTAAATCTGAACATCCGGAAACTTCCAAATCCTCAGATTTACATGCATTGGACAAAAGCAAAGACAACTCAACTTAAAGCAGTAGACAAGCTCATCTCTCTATGTTGGATTCAAAATCCAAAACAAACTCGAGAGATGGTTACTGCTAAGGAGACTACAATTTCTAACAATTAAAAATTTCCACGAAATCCCAGACGTTCTTGGCGGGGTACCAAGACTAAATCTAGACATTTAGAACACTTCTAAATCCCTAGATTTACACGCACTGGAATAACAAAACTTCCAATACAACAATCATGGCCGTAACCTCGCTTTGATACCACTGTTGGGTTTCTCTATGAGGATGACACAACACTTGTGCACGCAGCGGAAGAATAAAAAAAAACATCAAGAAAACCCAAAAGAGATGGGATCGGGCCATGGTAGTTGAATCAAGAAGTTAACATACAACTAGGCAAAAATTACCTCGGTGGCGTTGAGTCACAACTCAACGGAGATGCTCCAAGCTTCGTGATTCTCGCCGATTGATTCTCACCAAATCTGCTAGGTGATTCTCGCCGATTGATTCTCACCGAATCTGCTAGATGATTCTCGCTGATTCTGGAACCCTAATTTTCGGGGTGGTATGCGGATAGCGATATTCCTAAGTCTGTTTATGCCTTTGGTATAAATGGATACTTAGGGTTTTCGGGAATGTGATCTCCGATCGAATCGGATGCGATTGTCGCTGGTGTTCCGCCGATCCGCCGATCCCGAATCCGCCGACGGAAGTGTTCCGCCGCCGTGCTCGCTCCGTCGACCTCCTCCTCTCCGGCGATCGTCGCTGGTGTTGCTATCCCAGGCGCGGACCTAGCAGTCCGTGGAATAGCAAGGTGCGGTCATTCTCCTTCCCGATTATCCGTGCGACGGAAAAGTCGGCGTTCTCCCGCTCGTGTGGATTTCTGCAGAGACGTGGATATCATTCCACGTAGAACTCGCCACCAGCAAGAACACGAAGCTTGGAGCATCTCTGTTGAGTTGTGACTCAACGCCACCGAGATAATTTTTGCCTAGTTGTATGTTAACTTCTTAATTCAACTACCATGGCCCGATCCCATCTCTTTTGGGTTTTCTTGATGTTTTTTTTTATTCTTCCGCTGCGTGCACAAGTGTTGTGCCATCCTCATAGAGAAACCCAACAGAAGCATCACTATACGCCAAAGGCCTACGAGAGCGTTTAGTGGAGAAGCATCACTCCCTGCTCCTGCCCACGGCGGGAGCCTTCCCGCCTTCCCTCCCCTGGTTCCGCCATGGCCTGAGCCTTAAATCAGCGTTCGACGATCATAACCTTAAGTTGAAGGCCCAGCTCGACGAGTTGAGCTCGACGAACTGGCGTTCGACAAACTACGCTTCCAGCTCGAAACATCGAGCTCGACGAACCGGCGTTCGACGAAATGGCGCTACTCAACCCCTGGGCGAGAGCCTTCCCGCCTACTTACGGCGAGAACCCTCCCGCATGCTTTCTTACTTGATCCAATTGTAAGTCCAAATCTAGCCCAATCCTGGTCTTTGGGGGATCCTGGTCCTACCCAGCGAATATGAGGTTGTACACAATCCCCGCTCCTTGCGAGCTAGCCTTGCGCTCGGAAAGACACGTCCAATCCAAAATATTCGGTGAGTACATGCTGACCTGGCAGTGAATCTTTCTGCAGACCCCACCTTCGTCCTATAAATACAAAGCTGAGTTTATCTCTCAGGCCATCTCTGCCGTAATTACTCTCTGCTTGAGCCTCTGCCGTGGCATGAAAATGCGTGCCAAAACCGTTGAGAAGCCGCTCTCGGAAGAGCTCCAGGCCCGCCTCGCTGCGGCCCAGGCGCGGGCTCGCGCCAACTGCGCCAAGGTTGCCCCTTGGCTGATGGGCAAGAGGCCCGCCACCGAGAAGGTAGTGGGGGAGAAATCCGCTGGCGAGAAGCCATCCGGCAAGAATCCAGCCGGCGCGAGCTCCCGCCCAAAGAAGAAGAAGGCCAAGTCCGTCAGGCGAGACCTGTCGACGGAGAACCGAGCACCGCCTACCCCAACTCCTAACCGTGACGAGGTCCCTTCTTCTCTGCCGGAGGTACCCTTCTTGCCTTTCGCCCTTCCTGTTTGCGCGGAATGTTGAAAAGCTTGAACGTGGTTGCGTACTGAAGTACCACTCTTCTCGCAGGGGACGGTGCCAAGAGATGTCGCCGACTCTCCACTGGCGGACACAGAGGCGACCCGCCTTCACAATGAGGGTCCACTGTCCGCTTCGAGGGCTGCACCGTCAGTCACGGGGGCTGCCATGCCCAATTCCTCGGCCGATCGCGCCGATCTGCCCCCAAATCTCGCCATCCCTGCCGGAGGGGTTATCTTTGAGCCATCCGCTCCCGCGCCGGGATCACAGCTTCCGGCGAGAGAGGGCGTCTCTGTTCCCCCCCTGGGCGAGACCGAGACCCCGGAGCGTAGGACATTTCGTCCTGGCCGGGGCAAGCCACTCCATCTGCTTTTCGGAAAGAGTTCAGAGGGCCAGCCCGGCCCTTCTCGCCAACCATCGGGGGAGGGTATCCATCGATCCTCAGGTATGCGAGAATCTCCCAGCTTTCCTTTCACTCCTCTCCTATTTTGACCAAAATCTGTTCTCCAGAGCCGAAGGAGCAAGAAGCGGAAGGGGAAGGAGATGAAGATGACGAAGAAGAAGAAGGGGAAGACTCTCCCCTCCCCTCCGCCGGCGAGATGAAGGACTTTCTCGAGACCTCCAGAAGTGGCAAGGCGCGAAGGCAGAGGATTGCGGGATTCCTGTCGAAGCTTGCGCGACAGCAACGAGCTAACTCCGCAGCGGTGAAAAGGATCCACGAGACGATGGAGCGGCGGCTGGCGATCGTTGAGCGGGACTGCGCCTACCTCCTTGGCGGGGCGTGTCACGACCCGTCTCGACAGAAGTCAGAGTGCGCTTTGAGACGAGCCGTGATGCCACAGGCATGGGCGGAAAGAAAGCCATGCCTGCTAAGACAGAAGCAGAGAACACTGAAAATAGTTTTAAAGTACTTATTTTTGGGGAAAACATGTTTTTTTATTATGCGGAAGCTTTCAAAGTTTTAAAAGCATATATATTTTGTAAAATTCATGTTTTGCAGGCTGTTGTTATAGTTTTCATGCAGTTATGATTCAACAGATGATGCACATGCGTTAATTTCAGATTCTAGTACATAAATATTTAATTAGCCTAGCAGTTGTCCATGATAGCAGAGAAAATGTCTGGTTGCAATTATTACATAAAATAATTAATTGACAGTAAAAGAAATGTAAACATAGTACCTGAAACTTGAAGCAGACCGGGCTCGAGGACCTGGCGACGCTGACACGAAAGCTAAGACAATTGCAAAACACAAAGGAAAAGTCTCAGAACATGAAATAAACAGAATGAGCAAAATAAAGTACAAAACGGTAATAGAAGCAGAAAAGTATGAGTACCAGATTCTCATGAAACAAAACTATCCGGGACAAAAAAACAAAGAGGCTAAACAGATCAAGTTAGTTAATTAGACTACTTCGGAGAATAGCCTAAAATTATTCATGTAATAGGTTGTAAGATGTGATCGATGAAGGGTATAGGTGCTATAGCGGGTGTACATGACTCACATTCAGATCTAAGTGCAAGTCTTATTAGAAAAGTAATCCTGCTTGTCGTGACCATGCCAGCAGACAGATGCCTTGTTAGACGCTACAATTCAAAGATTCGCTTACAACCACGGATTTGTTTTTGTGTTTCAAACGAGATTAATTATCATATTATCTTATGACAATATTATGAGAGGAAACTTCAAATCGTGATACAGATTGGAAATAAATTTTACTCGGGTCTTACAATCAGACAGACATCAGAAAACAGACAGACATCAGAAACCAGACAGACATCAGAAACTGGAAAATTTTTCGAGTAAAAAGCAAAGGTAAGTTGAAGTATTTTGGATCGGAGATGTCAAAAATTCGCCTAGGTTAACAATTTATAGGGCACAGTTATCTTCCAAGAAAAACATGCGTTCACTACCGAGCATGATATCGAATCATCAAACATATATTTGTTATCCATAATTCGTTACAATTGTGATTTTTCAATTCAAAAGTGTGTACGGTACAAGCGTGACATAACTCAACCATCTTTAAATCCCTAACCAGGAGCCTTAACAATAATCATTCAAATCTATTAATGCTCGTACTCAAGCTTACTGTCCTCATTTTATTCATCAAATAAAAATACAAATCCTCAAATTGAATATCCAATTAACTATCAGTTACTAACTCGTCTCCCAATTACTCAAATATCATTATTTATATTCACGACTCGTGCTAATTCTATCGTGTGAACCTCAAATTAGGAACAAGTCTAATAAATGAATCAATGCCTAAATTTAACTGACAAAACAAGCTATCAAAGGTTAATTCATATAAACATAAGATCAGACAAAACAATTAATTTCAATGTTTGCAAGAGAGAGGTGATCTATACTTGCCTGAAGGAAGCTGAGATTGGCGGTGGCGGCTAAGCGGCGCAAGAGAAATCAGAAATCCTATTTTGAATCTGCACAAGGGCAAGCAAGAACGTTGTTGACATAAAGGAATCCAAACGCTCAAACAGACAATTAATCATTACAAAAATTGGAACAGGCGGCTAAGAGATTTACCTCCCTCAAGAGTCAGGGGACGAGAGATACCACGCAGAAGCGGAGATTTGGCGATGCTTGGGTTAGGGAAAACCCTAATTCGGAGCGGGATTTGCTTCACGAACCGCCAAGGGGCGACGAACGATGCTGGAGAACACAAAAAATCCAAAGGTTAGACGATTACAAAGGGGCAAAAATCTGAAAAACAAGATCTACACAATAATTTGGAGCCAAATAATTCCCAAGAAAATTAGGGAACTAAAAATAGATGGAAAAGAGTGAGTTCTAACCTAAGGAGAACAAATCCGGGCTCAGAAAAAGAGAGGGAAGAAAACCCTAGGCGCTCTTCTTGCAAAAACGGCCCAATCGGAGAGGAAGAGGGCTGCCAAGGGAAGGGGAGGCGGCTGCCTTCGCTGCTCGACGAAGAGGAGGCCTTGCCGGCCCTAGGAGAAAGAGGGAACGGAGTAGTCGGGCTCTGGAGGAGCAGGAGGCCGGCAACCCTAGCATCGGAGGGGGGGGGGGAAGCTGTCGACCAAAGCAAGAGGGGTAGAAGCCGGAGGAGGCGGCGCCTGGAGCAGGAGGCGGCTCCTGGAGCAGGAGGCGGCGGCGACGACCTGCGCGCGGCTGCCTGGAGACGGGAATGGGGGAGTCGCGGCTTTGCGGCAGACGGGATCGGCACGGGAGACGGGCTTTCCTGCGATTTTGCGGGATGCGGGAAAATAAAGAACGGGGGGGGGGGGGGGGGGGGCTCGGGTAGGTAGGAATTAGGTTTAATAAGAGGGGGGATATATTAGGTTTATATTAATATAATTATTAGTATTAACCTTATTATCATTTAATCAAGAATCGGGTTGTTACATTCTCCCCCACTTAGGAAGTTTCGTCCCGAAACTTCCCTGAGAAACTCTGAATGGGGGTCAAAAACAACGAAGATTCAGACGACATTCATTCCAACAATGTCTGCAGATCAAGACACTTTATAGTAACGACCTAGGGAGGACCCCTAGCGCCGCCCGGCCCACCAACAGCACATGGAGGACCCATGGCACCATGGTGGTACAGCCGGAATCTACAAGGCATAGAAGTTAACTATAAATACAAGGAAACAGATAAAAGAACAAGCACAGAGACTTACTATGATCAAGAGAAAAGTTTCGGATAATTGCAACGCAGGTCAGATTCATGTTCATAGAAAACTCTTTAGGCTTAGCTGTTCAGACATATACAAAAGATTGTATTCAAGGAGCACAAGAATTGTCTTCGATTATCCCAAAATTGAGCGGCAGAATGCGAGAATCCGGGAGCAAAAAGATCTTACACGGAGCGAATATAGAACGTCAACGGGGAAAAGAAGTGGGAGGATGATTGAGTATCGACAGGAGCGAGTCAAACTGGAGTTGGAGAATTACAAGACAACGCTGGAGAAATTCAGCAGAGCATCACTGAAACTTAAAAGCTATCTAGAAGGTGATACAAATGACCAGACAAGATTGACAGACATGCGAAACAGCAAAAACTATTTACAAATATCGGGAACTAGCAATTAGAGATTTTAACACATTTCCTACCGTCAAGTACGTAAATTATGTAATAATTACAGCATTTTCATTGGACAACTCTAGACAATAATCAGACAAGTGCAACAATGTGAATATGTGCGATTTCAAGCAGATAGTAAATCCATGTGTGTACAATCATTATTGTTGTTCTTGGCTTAACACTTGTGCAATGATTTATGATATGCATGCAAATGAATGGATACACATGTCATGTTAAGACCCATATCACTTAACATGTCATGCATATTAGGACTCTAATGTCAGCGCATTTGAAAATATTAAACCGCCCATACAATTTAATATTCGCAAGCGGTGTATATCCTAGTGGAAATTCATATGCACAAAAATGTTAAGTTTGCCCATAATCCCTTAACATTCGTGTGCATACTACTCATGCTTATGAGTAAGTGTGTGCGTGTTTCAGCCGCGAACAACAAATAATGACAAGCTGAGTGAAGAAGTGATGCATGCTTATATATTTATAAAATAAGTTTCAAAATAAGTGATATTTAGAAAATATTTTATCCTTAGAACAAACCTCCCTCTGATACCAACTGTCACGATACGTCTCGACAGAAGTCAGAGTGCGCTTTAAGACGAGCCGTGATGCCACAGGCATGGGCGGAAAGAAAGCCATGCCTGCTAAGACGAAAGCAGAGAACACTGAAAATAGTTTTAAAGTAGTTATTTTTGGGGAAAACATGTTTTTTTATTATGCGGAAGATTTCAAAGTTTTAAAAACATATATATTTTGTAAAATTCATGTTTTGCAGGCTGTTGTTATAGTTTTCATGCAGTTATGATTCAACAGATGATGCACATGCGTTAATTTCAGATTCTAGTACATAAATATTTAATTAGTCTAGCAGTTGTCCATGATAGCAGAGAAAATGGCTGATTGCAATTATTACATAAAAGAATTAATTGACAGTAAAAGAAATGTAAACATAGAACCTGAAACTTGAAGCAGACCGGGCTCGAGGATCTGGCGACGCTGACACGAAAGCTAAGGCAATTCCGAAACACAAAGGAAAAGCCTCAGAACATAAAATAAACAAAATGAGCAAACTAAAGTAGAAAACGGTAATAGAAGCAGAAAAGTATGAGTACCAGATTCTCATGAAACAAAACTATCCGGGACAAAAAAAAAACAAAGAGGCTAAACAGATCAAGTTAGTTAATTAGACTACTTCGGAGAATAGCCTAAAATTATTCATGTAATAGGTTGTAAGCTGTGATCGATGAAGGGTGTAGGTGCTATAGCGGGCGCACATGACTCACATTCAGATATAGGTGCAAGTCTTATTAGAAAAGTAATCCTGCTTGCCGTGACCATGCCAGCAGACAGATGCCCTGTTAGACGCTACAATTCAAAAATTCGCTTACAACCACAGATTTGTTTTTGTGTTTCAAACGAGATTAATTATCATATTATCTTATGACAATATTATGAAAGGAAACTTCAGATCGTGATACAGATTCACGTCAACAAGAAAGATCAGATTGGAAATAAATTTTACTCGGGTCTTACAATCAGACAGACATCAGAAACCAGACAGACATCAGAAACCAGACAGACATCAGAAACTGGAAAATTTTTCGAGTAAAAAGCAAAGGTAAGTTGAAGTGTTTTGGATCGGAGATGTCAAAAATTCGCCTAAGTTAACAATTTCTAGGGCACAGTTATCTTCCAAGAAAAACATGCGTTCACTACCGAGCATGATATCGAATCATCAAACATATATTTGTTATCCATAATTCGTTACAATTGTGATTTTTCAATTCAAAAGTGTGTACGGTACGAGCGTGACATAACTCAACCATCTTTAAATCCCTAACCAGGAGCCTTAACAATAATCATTCAAATCTATTAATGCTCGTACTCAAGCTTACTGTCCTCATTTTATTCATCAAATAAAAATACAAATCCTCAAATTGAATATCCAATTAACTATCAGTTACTAACTCGTCTCCCAATTACTCAAATATCATTATTTATATTCACGACTCGTGCTAATTCTATCGTGTGAACCTCAAATTAGGAACAAGTCTAATATATGAATCAATGCCTAAATTTAACTGACAAAACAAGCTATCAAAGATTAATTCATATAAACATAAGATCAGACAAAACAATTAAGTTCAATGTTTGCAATAGAGAGATGATCTCTACTTGCCTGAAAGAAGCTGAAATTGGCTGTGGCGGCTAAGCGGCGCAAGAGAAACCAGAAATCCTATTTTGAATCTGCACAAGGGCAAGCAAGAACGTTGTTGACATAAAGGAATCCAAACGCTCACACAGGCAATTAATCGTTACAAAAATTGGAACAGGCGGCTAAGAGATTTACCTCCCTCAAGAGTCAGGGGACGAGAGATACCACGCAGAAGCGGAGATTTGGCGATGCTTGGGTTAGGGAAAACCCTAATTCGGAGAGGGATTTGCTTCACGAACCGCCAAGGGGCGACGAACGATGCTGTAGAACACAAAAAATCCAAAGGTTAGACGATTACGAAGGGGAAAAATCTGAAAAACAAGATCTACACAATAATTTGGAGCCAAATAATTCCCAAGAAAATTAGGGAACTAAAAAGAGATGGAAAAGAGTGAGTTCTTACCCAAGGAGAACAAATCCGGGCTCAAAAAAAGAGAGGGAAGAAAACCCTAGGCGCTCTTCTTGCAAAAACGGCCCAATCGGAGAGGAAGAGGGCTGCCGAGGGAAGGGGAGGCGGCTGCCTTCGCTGCTCGACGAAGAGGAGGCCTTGCCGGCCCTAGGAGAAAGAGGGAAGGGAGCAGTCGGGCTCTGGAGGTGCAGGAGGCCGCCAGCCCTAGCATCGGAGGGGGGGGGGAAGGTGTCGACCAAAGCAAGAGGGGTAGAAGCCGGAGGAGGCGGCGCCTGGAGCAGGAGGCGGCGGCGACGACCTGCGCGCGGCTGGCTGGAGACGGGAATGGGGGAGTCGCGGCTTTGCGGCAGACGGGATCGGCACGGGAGACGGGCTTTCCTGCGATTTTGCGGGATGCGGGAAAATAAAGAACGGGGGGGGGGGGGGGGGGGGGGGCTCGGTTAGGTAGGAATTAGGTTTAATAAGAGGGGGGATATATTAGGTTTATATTAATATAATTATTAGTATTAACCTTATTATCATTTAATCAAGAATCGGGTTGTTACAGGGCGGAATCCCAGGATGCGCTTTCCGCCGAAACCTCCCCCGGAAGACACGTCGTGCGGATTCGAGATCAGCTCCGCCTGGCCAACCTGGGGCTAACCACCCTGACGGCTTTCTTCGACCCGCGAGACCCTCCAAGATCGGGCAGGCGAGAACTAGGCCGTTGGCGGTGGGTGCCGTACTGAGCCCTTGGGGCTAATCTCTTCTTTTCTCATTCTCCCAGCCTACCCTTCTCCTTTGTACCCCTTGCGCCTTTCGGCATCAGACAATTATCATAAGGGTTATTTGTTATTATCATTATTATTATTATCATTCTTGTTATTGTCGTTTGAGAACTCTCTCCCGGCGAGAGCCCTTTTATATCTGTGTTCTTTAACACTTTGCGAGTGACTGATTCATACGCCTTGCTCAATACTTCTCACGCATTGAGATTGTTTGTCTTTTTCCCAGCCCTCTCTGGAGGTTCTCGCCTCCTGCAGGCCCAAGGAGAGCTTACGGGACAGGGCAGAAATCGAGGAGTCAAGACGTCCGTATTTGTTGACCCGTTGACCGTTCTCCCGCCGTATTTTTTAAGAAAACTCATAATTACCGTATCTTCTATAAATAGGCCGATCCACCTATCTCATTTACTCTCCAACATTTACTTCTTTCATCCCGAACCTTCGTCCCCCTGTCAACTGCTTTCGCCGATCCATGCGGCGCAAAAGCTATCGCCTCCCCGACCTTTCTCTCCTCTCTTCTTCCCTTCAGGATGCCAGGAGAGAGCGATGGTCGTTCCAAGTGCGCGCAAACCTTCCTGGACCACGCCTTCCCCCTCTGCCGACTCACACAGGCGGAATTCCTCACGATCACCCAAACCTTCATTCCGCCAGGGTTCGCCGCGCGGAAACCTGGGAGGGAAGACAAGGTTAACCTTGCGCCAGAAGGGGAGCTCGCCACCCCCTTGGAGCACTTCGATGGCGGCTTCCGTCTCCCTCTCTGGCCGGAGGTGCGCCAGGCCCTGCGTTATTACGGGGTAGTGCCGGCCCACCTCAACCCCAACTCCATCGCCCTCCTGGTGGCTTTCGCTTGCTACATGCGGGAGGAAGAGATTGAGTTCAGCCTGCAGATCTTCCGGAAGCTATTCAACTTCCGGGCCAAGGGAGGGTCAGTTTCCTTTCTTGACAGTCGGTGAAGACGGCGGGTCTCGCCAACAAGCATCATCACTTTGCTGAAAGATTCGTCTTCGTCTCCGGGCCCTTCAACAACATTCCTCTCTCCCCCATTCAATATGACAATGCAACCTATAAAGCCTCCCGCTCTCGGGGAGCGAGAGGGCGCCCTCGTCGAGTTCTTTGGCTTAAAAGCCTTCGACGCCCCTTTCCTCCGGCGAGATCTGGATTCCCTCCAACTGGTACCCCCGGCGAAGGTAATTTTTTGGACTTAACTTGTAACCTTCTGCTTCGAGAGATAAGACTAATTAGCTATGAGACTCGCAGGTGAGCGAGATATTCCCCTACACCTGCCTTTCGACGAAACCAGGGCACTTGCCGACCCCTTGGCTCTCGCCAAGTCCGCCGCAGCCGCATGCCGGGAGGAGCCGAGAACCTCTTCCGCGCCAAGCGCCCCGAAGCGGAAACCAGGCTCCCACTCAGCCCCTCCTCTCAAAAAATCGAAGCCGCCAGCCACGGACAAGGGCAAGTCTGTCGCACCGGCTCCCGCTGAGGTCCCCGCGGAGACCCCTTCTGTTGCGGGCGAGACGGTCTCCGCCCGGCCCGCCGCAGAGGCCCCCGCCGAGACCACTTTAGATGCAAGCGAGACGGGTGTCCTCCCGCCTGCCGCAGAGACCCCGGCCGAGTCCTCTCGCATGCCGGTGCCGAGAGGGCACCGGAATTTCGACTTCGGAGATAAGTACAAAGATACAGAGGGTCTGCCTTTGCTCCAGTGGGATCATACCACCAACCGCATCGCGGTTTCCACCCTTCTCCCTTACTGGAGGGAGCGAGACTCAAGCACCGGCCACGCCTTCGCGCTAGGCTACGACCTCTGCAGCCGAGAGGATGCCGACACGTTTGACCGGACGACATCCCGGGACCTCGTGTTCGACTCCGCCTAGGCCCAACTTCGCGCGGTCCAGCTCTTGCACCTTGCTGGGCGCCGCACCCTCACCATAGAGCGGAACCTCGTCGATATGCTCCGGGCGATGGATGCCGCGACGGCGGAAGCTGCCACCATGAAGGCCGACCTGGCTGCCGCTCAACAACTTCTCTCCACTCGCTCGGCCGCCGAGGTAAGTGGGATCCTTCAATGTTTCTCGTTCTCCTTTAACATTTTTTCATATATACACCTTTCGCTTAACCGGACCGTCTCGCAGGATTCTGCGGAAGCCGAGCTTTCTCGCGCGAGAGTGGCCCGCGTCGAGGGCGAGAACCAGCTGCAGCAGTCCGAGGTGAAGCGGTTGGAGGAGGCCCTGGGCCTGGCCCAGGCTCGGCTGTCGCGGGAGGAGATAGTCGAGCGCCGCCACTACTCCGCATACGAAATCGACGTGACCGTTCAGGAGAATGAGCAGGCCACCGCCACGATGGTCATCGAGGTGCTGCAGGAGTCGGCGCTCTTGAATGAAGGAGGCGAGACCCTCGCGGCGCGAGGGATCCTGCCCTGGCTGTTCGAGCCCATCCCCAAACCTGCGGGAGAGAACGACTCTCTGAGCAACGATGCGGCGGAGCTTGTCCTGAACGTGGAAACCGGCGGAAGCTCACCCGGCGAATCCTCCAGCGGAACCCCCAGCGGAACCTCCAGCGGAACCTCCAGCGGGAGCTCCAGCGAAACAACTCAATAGCCTCCATTGTAATCTTGCTTTGATTTTTGTACATCATTTTTGTGAACTTAACTATTGTAACTTTTGTAAGGGGTGATTCCCCCACTGATACTTAACTCTTTTTATATCGTGTTGGAAAATTTGCTCTGTCGCTGGAATGTTTGTTATCTTTACGTCAATCCCAGGCTCTTAGGATCTTAGGTGATGACCGCCTTCCGTTTAAAGAGTTGGCCAAGAAAAACCTGCCAGAAGGGGCCTGACGAGAGCCTTGCCAAAAGGACCGTGTCGGGAACCCCGCTGAGAGGTGCTTGCCGGGATCCCCGACGAGATGGCTGTGGCGAGAGCCCTACCTAGTGGGTTATGTTGAGAGCCCTGCTGAAAGCCTGGCCAAGAGCCTTGCCGGGAGAATTATGCCGAGAATCCTGCCGAGAGCCTGGCCGTAGCCCTGCTGGGAGGGTTATGCTGAGGGCCCTGCCGAGAGGGGTTTGAGCCATCCCATCCCTACCTAGGACTGGTGTTAGCCGTTTGTAAACCTGTTAACCAGAGCTTCGTGACTCCATCATGATTTCAACTGCCTTGTCTGTTTGGTGTGAACCGGGTTATCGGGTCCTCCTGGGACCACTTAGACAAGAAATCCCCCTTTTCCTTCTTCCCCCCGAGAGATCACACGGTCCTGCCAGCTAGTGAGAGCCTGACAACGGGTCTACTCGGGTTCGTGTTTAGTTTCTCAATTCTTTCCTCGAACTCCTTTCCTTTCCCCCAGGTGTGCCTACAACCCTGCCCAGCTAGCGAGTGCCTGGACAACTAGTCTACCCGGGGCCGAGCGTGCCTTCCAGCCCTGCCAGCTAGGAGAACCTGCGCAGCGGAATCACCACTCAAGGTATTCCCTTACCCCCCAGGCGAGCCTACGGCCCTGCCAGCTAGTGAGAGTCTGACAACGTGTCTACCCGGGGCCGAGTGCGCCTTCTAGACCTGCCAGCTAGTGGGAGCCTGAGCAGCGGGATCCTCTCGGGGTCTTGCTTAGTTTCCCAACTCTTTCCTCGAACTCCTTTCCTTCCCCCCAGGTGTGCCTACAGGCCTGCCCAGCTAATGAGAGCCTGGACAGCGAGTCTCCCCGGGGCCGAGCGTGCCTTCCAGCCCTGCCAGCTAGGAGAGCCTGCGCAGCGGAATCACCACTCGAGGTATTCCCTTACCCCCCAGACGAGCCTACGACCCTGCCAGCAAGTGAGAGCTTGGCCCGCGTCTACCCGGGGCCGAGTGCGCCTTCCAGACCTGCCAGCTAGTGGGAGCCTGAGCAGCGGGATCCTCTCGGGGTCTTGCTTAGTTTCCCAACTCTTTACTCGAACTCCTTTCCTTTCCGCCCAGGTGTGTTTACTGCCATGCCCAGCTAATTAGAGCCTGGACAGCGAGTCTACCCGAGGCAGAGCGTGCCTTCCAGCCCTGCCAGCTAGGAGAGCCTGCGCAATAGAATCACCACTTGAGGTATTCCCTTACCCCCAGGCGTGCCTACGACCCTGACAGTTAGTGAGAGCCTGGCAGCGGGTCTACTCGTGGCCGAGTGCGCCTTCCAGATCTGCCAGCTAGTGGGAGCCTGAGCAGCGGGATCCTCTCGGGGTCTTGCTTAGTTTCCCAACTCTTTCCTCGAACTCCTTTCCTTTCCCCCCAGGTGTGCCTACTGCCCTGCCCAGCTAATGAGAGCCTGGACAACGAGTCTACCCGGGGCCGAGCGCGCCTTCTAGCCCTGCCAGCTAGGAGAGTCTGCGCAGCGGAATCACCACTCGAGGTATTCCCTTACCCCCCAGGCGAGCATACGGCTCTGCCAGCTAGTGAGAGCCTGACAGCGGGTCTACCTGGGGCCGAGTGTGCCTTCCAGACCTGCCAGCTAATGGGAGCCTGAGCAGCGGGATCCTCTCGGGGTCTTGCTTAGTTCCCCAACTCTTTCCTCGAACTCCTTTCCTTTCCCCCCAGGTGTGCCTACAGCCCTGCCCAGCTAATGAAAGCCTGGACAGCGAGTCTACCCAGGGCCGAGCGTGCCTTCCTGCCCTCCCAGCTAGGAGAGTCTGCGCAGCAGAATCACCAATCGAGGTATTCCCTTACCCCACAGGCGAGTCTACGAGCCTGCCAGCTAGTGAGAGCCTGACAGCTGGTCTACCCGGGGCTGAGTGCGCCTTCCAGACCTGTCAGCTATTGGGAGCTTGAGCAGCGGGATCCTCTCGGGGTCTTGCTTAGTTCCCAAACTCTTTCCTCGAACTCCTTTCCTTTCCCCCCAGGTGTTCCAACAACCCTGCCCAGCTAATGAGAGCCTAGACAACGAGTCTACCCGGGGACGAGCGTGCCTTCCCTCCCTGCCAGCTAGGAGAGTCTGCGCAGCGAATCACCACTCGAGGTATTCTCTTACCCACCAGGCGAGCCTACGGCCCTGCCAGCTAGTGAGAGCCTGACAACGGATCTACCCGGGGCCAACTGCGGCTTCCAGACCTGCCAGCTATTGGGAGCCTGAGCAGCGGGATCCTCTCGGGGTCTTGCTTAGTTCCCCAACTCTTTCCTCGAACTCCTTTCCTTTTCCCCCAGGTGTGCCTACAGCCCTGCCCAGCTAATGAGAGCCTGTACAACGAGTCTACCCGGGGCCGAGCGTGCCTTCCAGCCCTGCCAGCTAGGAGAGTCTACGCAGCGGAATCACCACTCGAGGTATTCCCTTACCCCCCAGGTGAGCCTACGGCTCTGCCAGCTAGTGAGAGCATGACAACGGGTCTACCCGGGGCCGAGTGCGCCTTCCAGACCTGCCAGCTAATGGGAGCCTGAGCAGCGGGATCTTTTCGGGGTCTTGCTAACTACCAACCTCTTTTTCCAATGCTCGAAAGAAATCAATCATGAGAAAACTCGATGAATTTATTATTAAAAAAATAATATTTACGATCTTGTCCCTCACTAAGGGTAGAAGCGGTTCAGGTCGTCGCCGCTCCAAGCATGACTCATCGATTCCCCTTCCACATTTTGGAGGTGGTATCCCCGTGACCACAGGGCCCTTTCTACAATGTAGGGTCCTTCCCAGTTGGGGTTGAGCTTACCAACGGCCGCCGACCTTCCCGCGGCGTCGACCTTCTTCATGACCAAGTCCCCTTCCTTGAACTGCTTTATCCTGACATGCTTGTCGAAGTACTGGGCCATCCTTCGTTTGATCTCCTCCTGCCTGACTGCGGCCACGTCGCGAAGTTCCTCCACCATGTCTAATGAGAGTCGTAGCTCTGCTTCATTTCCTTCCCTCCATGCTTCGCCTCCTTTGTCTGCAGCCGCGACCCTTGGGGATTGAATCTCAAATTCCACAGGTAGGACCGCCTCACAACCATGCGAGCGTTTGAAGGGGGTTTCGCCAGTTGCCGTGTTTGGGGTTGTTCGCAGAGCCCACAACACCGAGGGGAGCTGCTCCACCCAGTTCCCCCTTAGGTTCTCCACCTTCTTCTTGAGCAGGTTCACTATAATTTTGTTTGCCGCCTCCACATGGCCGTTGCTCCTGAGGTGGTGAACGGAGGCAAACCTGAGGTCGATACCCAGCTGAGTGCAGAAGCTTATGAACTTCTCGCTTGCAAACTGTGGACCATTGTCCGTGACAATGGCCTGAGGCAGCCCGTGTCTGCAGATGATCTCTCCCCAAACGAAGTTCCTGATGACTTGGGAGGTTACCTTGGCCAGCGCCTTGACCTCCAGCCACTTTCAAAAATAGTCGATCATGAGCAAGATGAACCTTTTCTGCCCACTCGCCGGAGGAAACGACCCAACTAGGTTCATCCCCCAAATGGCGAAGGGCCATGGCGCCGTGATGCTTTGAAGCCGTTGAGCGGGCAGGAGCTGGAGGGAGGCGTAGAGCTGGCACTTTTGGCACCTCCTCGCAAACTCTATCGCAATCCTTCCTCAGGGTGGGCCAGAAGTATCCCTGTCTCACCACCCTTGTCTCCAGCGTTCTACCTCCTGAATGGCTTCCACACTCCCCGGAGTGCACCTCCTCCAAAATCCTTAGCATCTCTTCCTCCACCACACATCGCGCCAAAAGGCCCGATAGCATCTTTCGATGTATTCTCCCTTCATGCATAAGATAGTGGGCCGCTTTATGACGAAAGCCCTTCGCCTCCTTGACCCCTTCGGGGAGGTTGCCCGTGGCGAAGAAGTTCATGAAGGGATCCACCCATGAGTGTCGCCGATCCACTTCCATCAGCTCCCCCTCCTCGATTGCTCGATGAAATAGCTCGGTCAAGGTCCCCCCCCTCGGGGTCCAAGCTTGGCCAATCGGTCCGCTGCTTCGTTCTCTTCCCTAGGGACATGCCGAATTGAAAAGGCTCGGAATCCACCAATGATCACCCTCGCCTTGGCCAAGTACCTCTGGAGGGTCGGCTCCCGAGCTTCATATTCCCCCCTGATTTGGGATGCCACCACCAGTGAATCTGTTAACACTTCCACGTCGTGAATCCCGAGCTCCTTAGCCAACCGCAACCCGGCTATGACAACCTCATACTCCGCCTGGTTGTTGGTGACCGGGAAGTGCAGCGCCACTGCTTGCTCTGTGGTGACCCCCTGGGGGCTGGCTCACCAACACTACCCCTCCTCCAAGGGAATGCTTCCCCGAGGCTCCGTCAACGTACATCTTCCATGCTTCCCGTGGCAGCGCTTCGTCCCCTTCCAGCTCTATGACGTAGTCGGCGAAGAAGTCCGCCACCGCCTGCGCCTTGATGGAGAGCCTCGACACGAAAGAGACGTCGAACTCGCTGAGCTCAATGGACCACTTGGCCAACCGCCCCAAGTGCTCCACCCCTTCAAAGATCTTGCTCAGTGGGTGGTCGGTCACCACCTTTATTGAGTGGGCCTGAAAGTATGACCTGAGCTTCCTGGCCGAGACAATTAGAGAGAAAGCCAACTTTTGCAGGATGGGGTAGCGTAGCTCAGCCTTCTTCAAAATCCTACTGACATAATAGACGAGTAACTATCTCTTCCCATCCTCTCTTACCAACACAGAGCTCACAACCTCAGCCCCTACCGCAAGGTACAAGGCCAAGTCCTCTCCCTCCTACGGGCTCTACAGGAGCGGCGCTTGGGATAACTGAGCCTTCAACGCCCTGAATGCCTCCTCACATTCCTCCGTCCACTCAAACTATTTGTTCCCCCGAAGCGTTTTGAAGAAAGGGGAGCACTTCTCCCCGGCACGAGAGAGAAACCGACTCAACCCGGCTAGCTTTCCCGTCAAGCGTTGAACCTCCTTGGCGTTGCGAGGCGATTCCAACTCCACGATGGCCTTCAACTTATCCGAGTTAGGCTCGACCCCCGCCGGGGTTAGAAGGTGTTCGAGGAACTTGCCTCGGCTTGCCTCGAAGACACACCTTTGGGGGTTTAGCCTCATCTTGAACCTTCGCAGGGTCACAAACGTCTCCTCCAAGTCAAGCAGCTGTGAACCCACATCCCTGCTCTTTATCATGAGGTCATCGACGTAGACCTCCAGGTTCCTTCCCCTCTGGTTTCTAAACACCCGATCCATCATTCACTGATACGTAGCCCCCGCGTTCTTTAGCCCGAAGGGCATCATTTTATAGCTGAAGCATCCCTCCCTCGTGATGAAGGAGACATCCTTGACGTCGGGGGGATGCATACGGATCTGGTGATAACCTGAAAAACATCCAAAAAACTCATAACAGAAAAACCGACAGCTGAATCAACTAGCGCGTCGATCCGAGGCAGAGGGTAACAATCCTTAGGGCATGATTTATTCAATAAAGAAAATTCTACACACATGTGCCACTTTCCATCACCCTTCTTTACCATTCCACATTTGAGACCCAACCTGGGTACTGGATCTTCGAAATGAAACCTGCATCGAGAAGCTTCTTCACCTTCTCGCGGATGGGATCCTCCAGCTTGGTGGCGATGGTCCTCATCTTCTGGAGAATGGGGCGCGTCTTTGGGTCCAGGTTCAGGCGGTGACAAGCCACATCAACGTCAATGCCCGACATGTCCGCCGCGCTCCAGGCAAAGATGTCAACATTCTTTTGGATGCACTCCCGCATCCTTGCCTGGTCTTCGGGGCGCAAGCCTCCGCTAACCCTCACCTTCTCTACCTTCCCTGCCTTGCTGACGATCTCCATCTCCACGACTTCCTCCGCCGGCTCCAGCCGAGACCGCTCCCTGCCGGCCCGTTTCTCCTCTCCTCCCAGATCCTCACCTTCTACCCCCTCAACCTCCATTGCCTCCAACATGCCTCCTCCAGACAACTCCACTCCTTCCCCCCTCTGGGTCTCCCCCTCTGCTTCTCCCTCTACCCCTTGCTCCCCCGCTGCCTTCTCCACAACCTCACTTAGGCTCGCCCCTTCTTTCTCCACAACCTCCTCTTCAACCTCATCCCCAGCCTCATCCAGGCTCACCACTCCCTTCCCCGCAGCTTCCTCTCCAATCTTCTCCCCAGCCTCACCCAGACTCATCACTCCTTCCCCCGCAACTTCCTCCTCCCTCGCCATCTACTTTTCCAGCTCCTCCGCCTCTGCCATCCAAGATATAGTATTAACGGCAGTCCCGTAACACTGCCTTGCCACCTTCGGATGCCCCCCTGATCCTGACCTGCACTCCTCCGCTGCTGAATTTTAGGCACTGATAGAACTCGGAGGGGACGCAACGAATGACGCTGATGAGAGGACGCCCAAATATAGCGTTGTAGCTGCTCGGAGCGTCAACGATGATGAACCGACAGTTCCTCGATACCCCCAACATCACATGCAGCCACACCCCTCCTTCGACATCCTTCCGCTCCCCCGAGAACCCAAACAACAGTCCATCCGAGGCTAGGACCCTCCGAACCTCCACCTTCATCTCATCAAAGGCTTTCTTGAAGATTACGTTCATGGAGCTCTCGTTGTCCACCAGAATCCGGGAGACCGTGAAATTCTCCACCGCCGTCTGGATCACCAAGGCATCGCAGAACGGGTCTTCATAGTCAGCCATGTCTTTCACTGAGAAAGTGATCTTTTCCTCCTGGGGGGGTGGGGGGTCTGGGAGGTCGAGGCGACGCTCCTTCGAAACATGGTTTGAAAGCTCCCCTTACGGGTGGCTTCGATCCCCACACCCCCATGGATCACCCCGATCCCCGCCCCCCCCCGAGCCCCCACGTCTACCCGGTTTTCACACCTATCCTCTCCTCCTCCTGGCAGAACTTCCTCAATCCT
This sequence comes from Platanthera guangdongensis, assembly GCA_039583875.1. Classification (NCBI taxonomy): domain Eukaryota; kingdom Viridiplantae; phylum Streptophyta; class Magnoliopsida; order Asparagales; family Orchidaceae; genus Platanthera; species Platanthera guangdongensis. The sequence goes on along the minus strand of CM077153.1, from coordinate 133,523,981 downwards.
CACGGGGGATTGCTTCTGGGCTTGCCCCCTTGCCCCCTCAACTCCAGAAATTCTGGGCAGGTGGCCGTTGCATGACCCACCTCATGGTGAAAGTCACAGAAGGGCAACGCCATCCTACCTTCTCTCCTCCTTGCTCCTCCCCGAGCTCCTCTCCTTCCTCCTCTTCCCCTCACTATCTCCATCGCTTCCTACTGCAGCGGGAGAGGAACCCTCTTTCCCTGCCTCCAAGCCGGTTGGTTAAACCTCCTTTGCTCGCGGTGGTTATCCATAGCTTGGAAACCACCACCCTGTCCCTGAGGGTGACCTTCCTGGGGCCTCCAACCCAAACTGTTGTTCGGCTCTCTTGGCCCCCAACCTTGCTGCTGCCCCTGTCCTCGGGGTTCCTCCCTCCTTCTCTCTTCTCTCTGCTTCCTCTGCTCTCTCTGTTTCCCTACTCCCGGCTCCTTCACATCATCCTCTGCCAACTTGGCCAACCTCCTGGCAAACGCCGGATTGGCCGCCTCGATCTCGATCTCCTTCACCGCCCTCTCCATCAGCTCCTCGAAGGAGAGGGGGGGGGGGGAACTCTCTTCAGCTCCATGCTAAAGAAGCTGGGCCTCAACCCCAGGGTGAAGGCAAGCATCATCGTGTACCCTGTCATCTCCTGCACCTGCAGGATCTCCTCCTGAAACCTGTCGACATAGCTTCCCAGCGTCTCCTCCGACCTCTGCTTGATGGCGAACAAGCACTCTGCTCCCTTCTTCCTCTTCTTGGATGTTGAGAACCTCAGCAAGAACCCGCGTCGCAGATCTTCGAAACAATAAATCGAACTTGCGGGCAACTGGTGGAACCAGTCCCTGACCTTCTCCTTCAGAGTGATTGCGAAGAGCCTACACTTGAAGGCATCCGACATTTGCCTTATGGAGACGACATCTTCAAACCACTACACATGCTGCGTGGGGTCGTCCCTCCCCGTATAGTAGGTCATGTCTGGCTCCCGGAACCCCTCCGGAACCGGATATGAGATGATGAGCTCACTGAAGGGGCTCCCGCCCCCTGCCTGCCGAGAGGGCTCCTCGCGCGACCTCGGATCGCTCGCCCTGTCCGCACTGGTCTGTCCCGAGAACAGCTCCCGCCTTGGACATCCCTTTCCGCCGCCTCTGCCGGAACCTCCTTCCCGGGGCGCTGTCCGGGAGCGTTCTCGCCCAATGACAGAGCAGCCGCCACCGGGACTTGAGGAGTCTCCCACTCGCCTCTTGTCGAGAATGCCAAGTGGATGGTCTGCAAGACTTCTCGCCTGAAGTCCTCCAACATCCCCAACGTCGCCCCACTTCCCCGACAGGGAGAACCTCCCGAGCCAGCTCCTTCTCCTTCACCTCCAGCCATGAGACTTGACTTGAGATTTTCTTGTATCAGCCACGGTTCACGCTCACCGCAGCAGAAATGTTGAAGCCAAAAACTGGCCTCAACGAGAGTTCGGACCTTGGGGTGTGGCCGACACCTACTTCTCCCAAACCTCGACCCAAGACTAGCCACAAAGAACTGGAAACTGACCCTAAGCCTCAGCTGGGAGGTCCCTCCACTAACCAAAAGTTCTCTGAGCGCTTCCCCTCCAAAGCCAATTGCTGGGTTAGGAGTACCTCAGAAAACTCTAGAAGGTAAAATGAGAGTATGAGAGAATCTGCCTTCTGAGGTATCCTGTGGTCTATTTATAGATTTTCAATATCGGGTCTGCAAAAATGTACTTCTGCTGCCCTAAAATTACCAAAATGCCCATAGACTGGTCAGCCAATAGCCAAACACCGCTGTTCTGAGGAGCTAAATGCAGACCAGGGGTATTTAGGTAATTTCAGGTCTGGGTCCACCTGGCAGAAGCTCTTCCTGCTGAGCTCTGCGGGAACCCGGCTTGCCTCGAGCGCAAGCCTTCCCGCCTACCCCGGGCGGGAACCAAAAGACTGAAGGGACGTTGAGTGGAGAGGCATCACTCAATGCCGAGTGACGATGAGAGCGTTGAGTGGAGAAACATCACTAAACGCCAAAGGCTGACGGGAGCGTTGAGTGGAGAAGCATCACTCAACGCCAAAGGCTGACGGGAGCGTTGATTAGAGAAACATCACTCAACGCCAAAGGCTAGCAGGAGCGTTGAGTGGAGAAGCATCACTCAACGCCAAAGACCGATGGGAGCGTTGAGTGGAGAACCATCACTCAACGCCAAATGCTGACGGGTGCGTTGAGTGGAGAAGCATCACTCAACGCCAAAGACTGATGGGAGCGTTGAGTGGAGAAGCATCACTCAACGCCAAGGGCCGATGGGTGCGTTGAGTGGAGAAACATCACTCAACGTCAAAGGCCGACGGGAGCGTTTAGTGGAGAAGCATCACTCCCTGCTCCTGCCCTGGGCGGGAGCCTTCCCGCCTTCCCGCCCCTGGTTCCTCCATAGCCTGACCCTTAAATCTGCGTGCGACGATCATAACCTTAAGTCGAAGTCCCAGCTCGACGAGTTGAGCTCGACGAACTGGCGTTCGACGAACTATGCTCCCAGCTCGACACACCGAGCTCGACGAACTGGCGTTCGACGAAATGACGCTACTCAACCCCTGGGCGAGAGCCTTCCCACCTACTTACGGCGAGAACCCTCACGCATGCTTTCTTACTTGATCCAATTGTAAGTCCAAATCTAGCCCAGTCCTGGTCCTTCGGGGATCTTAGTCCTACCAAGCGAATATGAGGTTGTACACAATCCCCGCTCTTTGCGAGCTAGCCTTGTGCTCAGAAAGACACGTCCAACCCCAAATATTCGATGAGTATATGCTGACCTGGCAAAGAATCTTTCTGCAGACCCCACCTTCGTCCTATAAATACACAGCTGAGTTTATCTCTCAGGCTATCTCTGCCGTAATTACTCTCTGCTTGAGCCTCTGCCGTGGCATGAAAATGCGTGCCAAAACCGTTGAGAAGCCGCTCTCAGAAGAGCTCCAGGCCCGCCTCGCTGTGTCCCAGGCGCGGGCTCGCGCCAACTGCTCCAAGGTTCCCCCTTGGCTGATGAGCAAGAGGCCCGTCGACGAGAAGGTAGTGGGGGAGAAATCCGCTGGCGAGAAGTCAGCCGGCGAGAGCTCCCACCCAAAGAAGAAGAAGAAGGCCAAGTCCGTCAGACGAGACCTGTCGATGGAGAACCGAGCACCGCCTACCCCAACTCCTAACCGTGACGAGGTCTCTTCTTCTCTGCCGGAGGTACCCTTCTCACCTTTCGCCCTTCCTGTTAGCGCGAAATGTTAGAAAGCTTGAACGTGGTTGTGTACTGAAGTACCACTCTTCTCGCAGGGGACGGTGCCAAGAGATGTCGCCGACTCTCCACTGGCGGACACATAGGCGACCCGCCTTCACAATGAGGGTCCAACGTCCGCTTCGAGGGCTGCACCGCCAGTTACGGGGGATGCCATACCCAATTCCCCGTCTGATCGCGCCGATCCGCTCCCCGATCTCGCCATCCCTGCCGGAGGGGTTTTCTCTGAGCCATCCGCTCCCGCGCCGGGATCACAGCTTCTGGCGAGAGAGGGCGTCTCTGTTCCCCCCTGGGCGAGACTGAGACCCCGGAGTGTAGGACATTTCGTCCTGGCCGGGACAAGCCACTCCATCTGCTTTTCGGAAAGAGTTCAGAGGGCCAGCCCGACCCTTCTCGCCAACCATTGGGGGAGGGTATCCATCGCTCCTCAAGTATGCAAGAACCTCCCAGCTTTCCTTTCACTCCTCTCCTATTCTGACCAAAATCTGTCCTCCAGAGCCGAAGGAGTCGGAAGCGGAAGGTGAAGGAGATGAAAATGAAGAAGAAGAAGGGGAAGACTCGCCCCTCCCCTCCGCCGGCGAGATGAAGGACTTTCACGTGACCTCCGGAAGAGGCAAGGCGCGATGACAGAGGATTGCGGGAGTCCTGTCGAAGCTTGCGCGACAGCAACAGGCTAACTCCGCAGCGGTGAAGAGGATCCACGAGACGATGGAGCGGCAGCTGGCGATCGTTGAGCGGGACTGCGTCTACCTCCTTGGCTGGGCGGAATCCCAGGATACGCTTTCCGCCGAAACCTCCCTCGGAAGACACGTCGCGCGGATTTGAGATCAGCTCCGCCTGACCAACCTGGGTCTAACCACCCTGAGGTCTTTCTTCAACCCGCGAGACCCTCCAAGGTCTGGCAGGCGAGAACTAGGCCGTTGACGGTGAGTGCCGTACTGAGCCCTTGGGGCTAACCTTTTCTTTTCTCATCCTCCCAGCCTACCCTTCTCGTTTGTACCCCTTGCGCCTTTCGGCATCAGACAATTATCATAAGGGTTATTTGTTATTATCATTATTATTATTATCATTCTTGTTATTGTCGTTTGGGGACTCTCGCCCGGCGAGAGCCCTTTTATACCTGTGTTCTTTAACACTTTGCGAGTGACTGATTCATACGCCTTGCTCAATACTTCTCGCGCATTGAGATTGTTCGTCTTTTTCCCAGCCCTCCTTGGTGGTTCTCGCTTCCTGCAGGTCCAAGGAGAGCTGACGGGACAGGACGAAAATCGAGGAGTCAGGATTTGTTGACCCGTTGACCGTTCTCCCGCCGTATTTTTTAAGAAAACTCATAATTACCGTATCTTCTATAAATAAGCCGATCCACCTACCTCATTTACTCCCCAACATTTACTTCTGTCATCCCGAACCTTCGTCCACCAGTCAACTGCTTTCGCCGATCCCTACGGCACCAAGGCTCTCGCCTCCCCGACCTTTTTCTCATCTCTTCTTCCCTTCAAGATGCCAGGCGAGAGAGAAGGTCGTTCCAAGTGCGCGCAAACCTGCCTGGACTACTCCTTCCCCCCTGCCGACTCACACAGGCGGAATTCCTCACGATCACCCAAACCTTCATTCCGCCGGGGTTCGTCGCGCGGAAGCCTGGGAGGGAAGACATGGTTAACCTTGCGCCAGAAGGGGAGCTCTCCATCCCCTTGGAGCACTTGTCACACAAGCGCTAGGTCGGGAGAGGACACTCAGCGTCTCCACAGACTGCTAGATCTGTTGTAGGAGAGGCGGCGACGACACTCACCGGGATCGGGATCGGAATCAGCGACAGGATTGACGGAACACTTCTGCCAGGTTTCTAGGTTTTCTTCTTATCGCACAATATCGGCTCGTGTGCTAAAGAAAAGAACCGTCCCCAGATAAGCCTGAAACATCCTATTTATATCACAGGAGATAAATTCAGCAAGTCAACATTTGATTCAGCACGGGCATTCGTCGAACTCAGCTCGACGAACAATTCGTCGAACTCAGCTCGACGAAATCTGCGCCAAAGGCCAGAACGTCGAACTTGATTCGGCGAACTCAGCTCGACGAAATCTGCGCCAAAGGCCAGAACGTCGAACTTCATTCGTCGAACTCAGCTCGACGTAATCTACGCCAAAGGCCAGAACATCGAACTTCATTCATTGAACTCAGCTCGACTAAATATGCGCCAAAAGCCAGCACGTCGAACTTCATTCGTCGAACGGCGTTGAGTGAATACAATACACTCAATGCCTAAGAGCTAGATTCGCCAGGTAAACCCTTTAATCGACGAAGACGTTGAGTGGACTCGACGCACTCAACGCTTAAGTGCGACAGTCAACACACTCAACGCCAACATTTGCAGAGTTAACACTTAACCCGCAAAAGCGTTGATTGGACTCAACGCTCTCAACGCTTTCAGCTCGATGACGTTGAGTGAGCTAAAGACACTCAACGCCTAATGCCTTAGAATCTTTCAACCTCCATGACGTTGAATGAACTAAACACACTCAACGCCTTCAGCCCCATGGCGTTGAGCGAGCTAAACACACTCAACGCCAAATGACTTAGAATATTTTCAGTCCCTTTTCAATATCCTAGAACTCATCATATGAGCTAGATAGTACAGATCCTATCTCCCAATTTCTCCACAATTTTATGTGCGACCCTGATAGACTAATATTGAGTTGGCAGTGAGGCTACATGCTTGATAACTTTCAGATCACTATGGTTGCACCAACAGTCTCCTACTTGATCTAGAATGTATCAAACAAAAGCTTCACAAATAATGAACGACATCTAACAATACACCATTGCTCCCCAAACAGTAAGAGTTTATAAAACTCAAAAGCTATTGTGACCAATGTTATAGTGTTGTCATGTCACTTACATCCGGATAGAACTATAGGTATAGACTGTGTTACCCTCATAAATGTTCAATCTGAGTTTCTTGATTTAGAATGGACTTGCAGAAAATTTGTGAGTCCAATATCATATATTGATTCGGCCAAGCATGACCATGCACTTCTCAGTCCCATTCCATCAAGGGGCCTCATGGATGCAACTCCTGTCATATAGAAGGACAAATTCTATATCTGCTCGCACGCAAACACCCAAATGATTCGTAACGTACCCAATAGCCACCTTTATCATCCAACTTTCTCAAGATTGAACTTTTGATGACATCAAAGCACGCTCTTCCTCACTCAATGAAAGCTGTGACTTCAGGTCAAAGGACCACAAACACCATTACCACTTGAGGCATACTTGTGACACGTTCATATAACAATCCACAAAGTATTCTCACGGTGGGTCTGTCTAGTACAACTTGTTCATAACAAGTACCCATGTGATGACTTGATATCACAATATCATGACCTGTGAGGACGGGTCATCAGTCAACACACATGATATTCTTAAAGGTATCATTATCGCCCTTAGCTTCTAAGATGATACAACGACCAGAGAACTTTAAGAATGAAGTTTTTGAAATCATAGGTTCTCACATCAAGTCACTACTTGACCTATGAAATCAAATACTCTACGGACATTTATTAAATTGGACTACTCTATCGCAATAGAAATAACTTCATAATAAAAGAAATTGCCAAAATATATAAAATGAAATGCATATAGTACTTTTATTCATCAAATTAAATATTATACAGCCAACAAACATACAATCCACAAGACTTAAACTAGATTTGATCATTTAGGTATCGTATACCCATAGATCTAACATGACTATCATGCTTTCTCTATGCAAAAAGCTTTGTCAGTGGATCCGCAATGTTTTCCTCAGTCGGCACTCTGCATATGCTCATATCTCCTCGATCGACAATCTCTCAAATTAGATGGAAACACCAGAGTATGTGTTTGGAGCGCTGATGAGATATAGGTTCCGAAGCAAGTGCAATTGCACCGTTGTTATCACAGTAGAGATCGACAAGACGAACAATGCTAGGAACTACATCTAACTCGCCGATGAATTTCTTAATCCATACAGCCTCCTTCGCTGTCGTTGAATCCAAAAACTGCACTCAACGAGAGTTCGGACCTTGGGATGTGGCCGACACCTACTTCTCCCAAATCTCGACCCAAGACTAGCCATAAAGAACTGGAAACTGACTCTAAGCCTCAACTGTGAGGTCCCTCCACTAACCCAGAAGTTCTCTGAACGTTTCTCCTTCAAAGCCAATTGCTGGGCTAAGAGTACCTCAGAAAGCTCTAGAAGGCAAAATGAGAGTACGAGAGAATCTGCCTTCTGAGGTATCCTGTGAGTTTATTTATAGATTTTCAATATCGGGTCTGCAAAAAATGTACTTCTGCTGCCCTAAAATTACTAAAATGCCCCTAGACTGGTCTGCCAATAGTAAAACTCCGCTGTTCTAAGGAGTTAAATGCAGACCAGGGGTATTTAAGTAATTTCAGGTCTGGGTCCCACCTGGCGGAAGCTCTTCCTGTTGAGCTCTGCGGGAACCCGACTTGCCCCGAGCGCAAGCCTTCCCGCCTACCCCGAGCGAGAACCAAAAGACTGAAAGGACGTTGAGTGGAGAGGCATCACTCAACGCCGAGTGCCGATGGGAGCGTTGAGTGGAGAAGCATCACTCAACGTCAAAGGCTGACGGGAGCGTTGAGTGGAGAAACATAACACAACGCCAAAGGCTAGCATGAGCGTTGAGTGGAGAAGCATCACTTAACGCCAAAGGCTGACGGGAGCGTTGAGTGGAGAAACATCACTCAACGCCAAAGGCTAGCAGGAGCATTGAGTGGAGAAACATTACTCAACGCCAAAGGACGATTGAAGCGTTGAGTGGAGAAGCATTACTTAACGCCAAAGGTTGACAGGAGCGTTGAGTGGAGAAGCATCACTCAACGCCAAAGGATGACGAGAGCGTTGAGTGGAGAAGCATAACTCAATGCCAAAGGCTAGCAGGAGCGTTGAGTGGAGAAACATCACTCAACGCCAAAGGCCAACATGAGAGTTGAGTGGAAAAGCATCACTCCATGCTCCTGCCCAGGGTGGGAGCCTTCCCGCCTTCCCGCCCCCTGGTTCCGCCATGGCCTGAACCTTAAATCTGCGTTCGACGATCATAACCTTAAGTCGAAGGCCCAGCTCGACGAGTTGAGCTCGACGAACTGGCGTTCGACGAACTACGCTTCTAGCTCGACACACCGAGCTCGACGAACTGGCGTTCGACGAAATGACGCTACTCAACCCCTGGGCGAGAGCCTTCCTGCCTACTTACGGCGAGAACCCTCCTGCATACTTTCTTACTTGATTCAATTATAAGTCCAAATCTAGCCCAATCCTGATCCTTGGGGGATCTTGGTCCTACCCAGCGAATATGAGGTTGTACAGCTGCATTTGCAGCGGCAATATACTCGGCCTTGGTAGTAGAATCAACAATTGTATCCTGCTTGGAACTCTTCAAACTAACAACACCTCCATTCAGGCAAAACATAAACCCTGACTGAGACTTTGACTTGTCCCTATCAATTCAGAAGCTAGCATCCGTGGAATCACTTCAACGAGTTCTTCCTTTTCGCCGAATACCAAGAACATATCCTTAGTTCTTCACAAGTACTTGAGGATATTCTTGATGGTTATCCAGTGACCTTCACCGGGATCAGATTGATACCTACTAGTCATGCTCAAAGTATAAGAGACATCGAGTTTAGTATATAACATTGTATACATGATTGATCCAATTGCCGAAACATATGGAACCAACTTCATGCGGTTCTTATCTTCACAAGACTTAGGACACTGGTGCTTAGAGAGACTCACAACATGAGATATGTGCAAGAATTCTTTCTTGGACTCAAGCATGCTGAACCGTTTCAACACCTTGTCAATGTACGTACTTTGGGTCAAACCCAGTAACTTTTTCGATCTATCTCTATAGATCTTAATACCGAGTATATAAGTCCCTTCCCCTAAGTTCTTCATCGAAAAGCAGTCCCCTAGGTTATTGTTAACAACTTGCATGGTCGGTTTGTCATTCCCGATCAACAGTATGTCATCTACATACAATATTAAGAAGACTACAATGCTCCCACTAATACGTTTGTAAACACAAGGTTTATCCTCATTTTTGATAAAACCAAACTCTTTGATATTTTCATCAAAACGAAGATTCCAAATTCAAGAAGCCTGTTTTAATCCATAAATGGATCTCTGCAGCTTGCATATTTTAGTGGCTTCACCTGAAGATATAAAACTCTCAGGTTGTGTCATGTACACTTACTCGAGGAGGTTCCCATTAAGAAAAGCCATTTTGACATCCATCTGTCAGATCTTGTAATCATAATACGCAACAATAGTAAGCAGAATTCTGATGGACTTAACCATGACAATAGGGGAAAAAGTCTCATCATAGTCAACATCATGAATTTACTTAAAACCTTTTGCCACCAGTCGACATTTGAATGTCTGTACATTCCCATCCATGTCAGTCTTCTTCTTGAAGACCCACTTGCAACCTATGAGTCTTACCCCTTCAGGTGGTTCCACCAAAGTCCATACTTGGTTTTCATACATGGAGTCCATTTCAGATTTCATGGCCTCAAGCCACTTCTCGGAGTCCGGTCCACACATAGCCTCATGGTAGGTTGCAGACTCATCACTTTGATCCATAAACAACACATTACTTATTTGAGACACGAGAAATGCATATCTCTCAGGCTCAAATCTTGGTCTACCAGATTTACGTGGAAGTTGTGTTTCCTGAGAAGGTTCTCCAGCTACAACTACTTGTAGTCCTGACTCAGATTCCAATTTCAGTTCATTCACTGTTTGTGGTTCCTGAACTTCTTCAAGTTCTACCCTGACTGTATTTCTACTTAAGAACTCTTTCTCAAGAAAGACACCAGTACTTGCGACAAACACTTTGCCCTCGGACGGTAGGTAGAAATAGTGCCCTTTGGTTTCCCTAGAATACCTCACAAGATAACACTTATCTGATTTGAGTTCCAGCTTATCGGGCATTTGACGTCTCACGTATGACTCGCAACCCCAAACCTTAATGAACGACATACTGAGACGCTTCCCAGTCCATATCTCATATGGTGTCTTTAGAACCGCTTTCGTTGGAGCATGATTTAATGTTAAAGCAGCAGTTTCTAGAGCAAAGCCCCAAAAGAAAATAGGCAGATCTGCATGACTCATCATCGACCGTAGCATGTCTAACAAAGTACGAATCCTCCTCTCAGACACACCATTATGCTGTGGTGTTTTAGGTGGAGTGAGCTGTGATACAACACCACACTCTATCAGATAATCACGGAACTCACGACTTAGGTATTCGCCACCTCGATCAGATCGGAGTGCTTTAACCTTCTTACCCAGCTGGTTTTCTACTTCGCTTTTAAACACTTTGAACTTTTCAAATATTTTGGATTTGCACTTCTTAAAATACACGTATCTGTATCTACTGAAATTATCGGTAAATGTAACAAAGTAGAAAAACCCACCTCTAGCCATAGAACTTATAGGTCCATATACATCACTATGTACTATACCCAAGAGATCATCAACCCTCTCATTGAAGCCAGTGAAAGGAGTTTTAGTCATCTTGCCTAACAAATAAGATTCGCATCTCTCAAATGATTCATAGTCAAATGAGTCCAACAGTTTATCTTTATAGAGCTTGGATATACGTTTTTCATTTATATGACTCAAACGATAATGCCAAAGATACGTAGGGTTCGAGTCATTTGTTTTTAGTCTTTTAGTATTTTCAATATTATAGATCGGATGGTATAAGTTCAAAACATACTGACCATTAAACATTTGGGCTACACCATAACAAACATCATTCTTAAATATTGAATAAGAGTTGTTCTTAATAATAAAAGAAAAACCCACCATGTCCAAACATGAAATGAATATAATGTTTCTAGTTATGGAAGGAATAAAATAACAATTATCTAGTTCTATTTCAAGCCCACTGGGCAAAGCAAAACAATAAACCCCCATGACAACGATAACAACTCTTGCTCTATTGCCAACGGGCAGGTCTACCTCTCCTTTACTCAGCATTTTTCTCCTTCCCAGTTCCTGCACATTTATACAAATGTGTGAACCACATCCGGTATCCAATACCCAGGATGAAAGAGCAGAAAAGTTTATCTCTATAACATAGAAGTGAAGGTCATACCTCCTCTCATCTTTTGCGGACCCTCAATATCTGAAGGACAATTCCTCCTCCAATGACCAGCCTTGCCACAATGGTGACACTTCACTTCTTTCCCTGAGTTTTTTTCTTTTTCAGTGTAGAAGACTTGACTCCAGTCTAGACTTAGGTCCCACCTTAGTTTTCTTGAAGCCCTTGACCTTGCCCTTGCCTTTCTGCACCATCAATATGGGGCTAACAGACTTGACCTTCTTCATATTAATCTCGGCAGTCGCAACATGCCTAGGAGCTCGGGCAGTGTCTTGTTTATTTCATTCATGTTATAGTTCATGACAAACTGCTCATAACTGTCCGACAACGATTGCAGGATCAGGTCTGTAGCCAACTCTTGACCCAGAGGGAAACCTAGTCTTTCAAGGTTCTCGATATACCCAATCATCTTGAGTACGTGAGTCCCTACTATGTCCCGAGCTCTCATCTTACACCGGAACAACGCCTTGGTGACGGCGAATCTCTCTTGACGAGCTTGCCCTTGAAACATTTTCTTGAGATGCTCATCAATGTCTTTACAACCCATGTTCTAATGTTTCTTCTGAAACTCAGAGTTCATGGTTGCTAACATGAGACATTCGACGTCTAAGGAGTCGTCGAGATACTTCTTATAAGCATCTTTATCAGCACGTGGTGCATTCCCGGCAAGCTCATCAGGGGATACCTCTTCCAAAACATGGAGCTTGCGCTCTTTCCTGAGAACAATTCTCAGGTTTCTGTAACAGTCCAAATAATTGTACCACTCAGCTTCTCCTTTTCAAGGATCGCTCTGAGGGACAGGGTGGAGTGTGAAGCACTTGCCATGGAAATTCTACAAAAATACAAGCAAAGCAAATTAGTATCACATTTCAAAATACAATTTATCTTTCATTTAGGACTTTAATCAAAAACACCCACTATTTTTATCAAACTGATAACCCGCGATATCAATTTGAATAGTTTGACGAGTAACCCTCTTAGTGGACAAGATCCATATTTCACAAACAATATGAGTCAGCTTTGGTTTTACTCTCACAATGCAACTATTTAGGTAAGCAACGTTTGCCAATTGCATCACAATGCAATTCTTGTATGGCTGCTGAATAACTTTTATTCGCATCCATCATATGGTGCATGCCAACCCCATGCCTCTGGACACTCAACCTTTGAGGTCACCCAGTTAAGCTAGACCCGATGTCAACAGTGGGATATCACAATTATCCACTCGCACCCTCAGCAAGATAGATTAATGCACCTTGCTTTGGCAAGCCCACATTTCATCGATCGATGCAGGAAGAGTGCCAACCATCGGAAGGCATCCAAATACTTAATATTGCTTAAGAGATTTTAAATAACTAATTAACTCTTTAATCTTGATTAACATTTAACCAGCGTGCACATCAAACATAAAAAAATACAACAAGTATAATCCAAATGCATACCGGATGTGCACAAGAATCATCAACACTTGATGAACTGAGCTAATTCTGAACATCTAGAACATGTCCAAATCTTCAGAACTACTTGCACGGTACATGAGCAATACCAACTCCACTTACACAGTAGAGAAGCTCGTCACTTTATGTGAGACTCAAAATCTAACACATACTTAGTTTCACAAACAAAAACAGTGACAGTTACTGTTAATGAGTAAACTCAAAGAAATCACGTGCGTTCTTGGAAAGATCCATGACTAGATTTGGGCATTTGAAATTCTTCAAAATCACCTAATCTACCCTCCATGGATTCAGCAACTTCTGAAACAATGAATATTGTCGGCAACTTCCCTCTGATACCACTGTTGGGTTTTCGGGGATGACACAACACTTATGCACGCAGCGGAAAAAGAACAAGAAAAACCCAAACGAGTTCGGATCTTGCAATATTCATGAATCAAGATGTAAAACATACTATAATAAATATTTACCTTTGAGGGATTGAGTCAGAACTCAACCTAGATGCTCCAGAAAAATCAGGCCGGCCACGCAACAACTATAGTCTTGAGCGCAGAAAGTATATCCGCGACTCTACATTAATCCACACGATCGGGAGAACCCACAACAACTTGTCACACAAGCGTTAGGTCGGGAGAGGACACTCAGCGTCTCCACAGACTGCTACATCTATTGTAGGAGAGGCAGCGACGACACTCACCGGGATCGGGATCGGAATCGGCGACAGGATTGGCAGAACACTTCCGTCAGGTTTCTAGATTTTCTTCTTATCGCACAGTATCGGCTCGTGTGCTGAAAAAAAAGAACCGTGCACAGATAACCCTAAAACATCATATTTATATCCTAGGAGATAAATTCAGCAAGTCAACATTTGACTCAGCACGAGCATTCGTCGAACTCAGCTCGACGAAATTTGCGCCAAAGGCCAGAACGTCGAACTTGATTCGTCGAACTCAGATCGACGAAATCTGCCCCAAAGGCCAGAACATCGAACTTCATTCGTCAAACTAAGCTCGACGAAATCTACGCCAAAGGCCAGAACGTCAAGCTTCATTCGTCGAACTCAGCTCGACGAAATCTGCGCCAAAAGTCAGCACGTCAAACTTCATTCGTCGAACGGCGTTGAGTGAATTACAATACACTCAACGCCTAAGAGCCAGATTTGCCAGGTAAACCCTTTACTCGACGAAGACGTTGAGTGGACTCGACGTGCTCAACGCTTACGTGCAACAGTCAACACACTCAACACACTCAACGCCAACATTCGCAGAGTTAACAGTTAACCCGCGAAAGCATTGACTGTACTCAATGCTCTCAACGCTTTCAGCCCGATGACGTTGAGTGAGCTAAACACACTCAACGCCTAATGCCTTGTAATCTTTCAACCTCCATGGCGTTGAATGAACTAAACACACTCAACGCCTTCAGCCCCATGACGTTGAGTGAGCTAAACACACTCAACGCCAAATGCCTTAGAATATTTTCAGCCCCTTTTCAATATCTTACAACTCATCATATGAGGTAGATAGTACAGATCCAATCTCCCAATTTCTCCACAATCTTATGTGCGATTCTGATAGACTCATACTGAGTTGGTAGTGAGACTACATGCTTGATCACTTCCATATCAGTAAGTTTGCACCAACAGATTTATCGCTCCACTCGGAGAGTTTTCCGGTGAAGAACGTGACCAGAGAATATTGACGAAGAAGACAGATAGCGTAGAAGAAGGTGTCAGCTCTTTTGGACCCCAGACGATAGTCAAAGTCCGAGCTCGAAGGAGGATTTGAAAGTATCTAGTGTCAACCTATATCACATAGAGGGAGCTGAATATGAGTTCTGAGTCTTTTCGCCGAATAAAAAATAACTGAAAAATTAAGCACACAGAACACAGAGATTTATAGTGCTTCCCCGAGTTGGTACGTCCACTGTCGCGCCTCACCTGTCTACCACAAAGAGCTAAATTCGGCTACTTCACCTTTAACTCAGATTGCAACGAATCTTACACCTCGGAGCCTCAACTTCTACAACTCGGAGACAACGCTCTTACCATTCGGAGAACAAACTCTCCTACAACTCGATCCAAAAACGGATCTACAACTTGATCTAAACACGGATCTACAACTTGATCAAAATGCAGATTTACAACTCGATTCAAACACGGATCTACAATTCAGAGGGAAAAACCTCCTACAAAAGTAAAAAGGATTTACACAATAATGATTACAAATAATATTATTCAGATCTAAAGTCTTCAATCCGTCGTTCTTCGAAAAGGTTGATCTTGAATGTCTTGGAGAACACTAAAAATCCGAAAGCTTTAAAGACTCTGATCACGGATCGACTAGATCTGGGAGAATCAGAATCTTTAGAGTACAACGATCCAGTCGATTAGGTCGAAGAAGATCGAATCGTGCAACACAGTCGTCGGCCGAGCGGATTTGCGAAACACGGACGGGAGCCGATGGGATCTGACGATTTCTCGATTTGATTTTGAGCACGATTATGGCTAATGGAAAATCAACCCTAAATATATATATGAATCTTCCTTCTGTAACGGCTAGAAAAGACTTTCCATTCAGAGACGTACATAAATCACTGTATATGACAATCGGGAAGAACGAGCCGAAAATTTGAAATCAGGAAAAAACAACCATAAATATAATTCGTCGAGTATCGTTGAGTATAACCGAGTATACTCATCGAACTGAATATAAACTCGATGGAATTTACTTAGAGAATTTCAGCCTAATCGAGTCTATAACTCAAGGCTTTGCAGAGGACAAACTCGACAAATTCGACGAGTATCGGCTAACATACTCTACGAATTTGACGAGTATCGCATGATACACTCGACGCATGAGCTAAGCGATCTTCGACGAATCTGACTTAGAAGATTCTAGAGAAGTAAATTCAGAAACTCAAAGGTATACCCAATGAATCTTGACGAATTCGGCGTGTATCGACATGTATATTCGACGAATTCGGCGGGTATCGGAATATACACTCGACGAATTCGACGAGTATATTTGATGATACTCGACGATTTTTTACTTAACTGATTTTCCAAGTCTCAGAGATTTTACCCTAAGTAAATACGACGAATTCGACGAGTGCCAGTAGGTATACACGACGAATTCGACGAGTATCTAAGAGTATACTTGACGAATATCCTTTACTATACTCGACGAATTTTACTAAACTCGACGAGGATCTACTGCTTCCATGAAGAATCTTACTTTCTTTCCACATAGGAAAGTTCTCTTTTATGTACACATGTAACTTCATCGAAGACACATCCTTGCTTCTGTCCATAGAGACCGAGCGGAATCTCTTGACAACTAGATAAGAGATCTTGTTCAAGGTGTTAACCTTATATCGAACAACAACCCTCTGATATCAATTGAAAATATCTAGTGTCAACCTAAATCACCTAGGGGGGTGAATAAGTGAGTTATGAGTCTTTTCGCGGAATAAAAAATAACTGAAAAATTAAGCACACAGAACACAGATTTATAGTGGTTCCCCGAGTTGGGTACGTCCACTGTCCCATCTCGCCTATCTACCACAAAGGGCTAGATTCGGATACTTCACCTTTAACTCAGATTGCAACGAATCTTACACCACTGAGCCTCAACTCCTACAACTCGGAGACAACACTCCTACCACTCAGAGAACATACTCTCCTACAACTCGATCCAAACACGGATCTACAACTCAATCCAAACACGGATCTACAACTCAATCCAAACACGGATCTACAAATCGGAGGGAAAAACCTCCTACAAAAGTAAAAAGGATTTACACAATAAGGATTACAAATAATCTTATTCAGATCTAAAGTCTTCAATCCGCCGTTCTTCGAAAAGGTTGATCTTGAATGTCTTGGAGAACACGGAAAATCCAAAAGCTTTGAAGACTTTGATCACGGATCGCCGCAATCTGAGAGAATCAGAATCCTTAGAGAATAATGATTTAGTCGATTAGGTTGAAGAAGATCGAATCGTGCAGTACAGTCGTCGGCCGAGCGAATTTGTGAAACACGAGCGGGAGCCGATGGGATCGGAAATTTTCTCGATTTGATTTTGAGCACGATTAGGGTTAATGGAAAATCAACCCTAAATATATATAAGAATCTTCATTCTGTAACGGCTAGAAAAGACTCCATTCAGAGACATGCGTAAACCACTGTACGTGGCGATCAGGAAGAACAAGCCGAAAATTTGAAATTAGGAAAAGCATAACCCTAAGTATAATTTGTCGAGTATCGTTGAGTATAGCCGAGTATACTCGTCGAACTGATTATAAACTCAACGAAATTTACTTCGAGAATTTTAGCCCGATCAAATCTATAACACAAGTCTTTGCAGAGGACAAACTCGACGAGTATCGGCTGACATACTCGATGAATTCGACGAGTATCGGCTGATACACTCGACGCATTTGACGCATGTGCTAAGCGATATTCGACGAGTCTGACTTAAAAAATTCTAGAGAAGTAAATTCGGAAACTCAAAGGTATACCCAATGAATCTCGACGAATTTGGCGTGTATCGATTTGTATATTCGACGAATTCAGCGGGTATCGGAAGATACACTCGACGAATTCGACGAGTATACTTGATGATACTCGACGATTTTTACTTAACTGATTTTCCAAGTCTCAGAGATTTTACCCAAGTAAATACGACGAATTCAATGAGTGCCAGTAGATTTACACAACAAATTCGACTAGTATCCATGAGTATACTCGACCAATTCGACAAATATTCCTTACTATACTCGACAAATTTTATTTGGGTAAAATTCTGTTCTTCTGATTTCAGGTCCTTATGCTTGATCCTTCTAATGCACTTGAGATAAAAGTACACCCCAGTAGAGAGATTACACGCGAGTCAACACATTGACCTACGCAATGAATGATTACATTGTATAGTCCTGTGTTTCATGAACACTGTAACCTGACACTGGGTTGTACTTAACAATACAGTCCTGCAAGAACATAACTAAATAAAGAGCATCTAATACAACTCAATTCATCTTAGTTCAAAAGACACTTCTTCAAATCAAAGTTATTGTGGATAAAATACCCAACAGGATTGACAACACTCGACTCTGACCGCGAACCTTTGATGACTCTTCGTGCATCGGTTGTATTCTTCCTCCCTCTTCTCTTGCAGTAAACATCTCTTGATGTATTTGGATGTTTTGTGGATGATGGCTTAAACCCTAATTTCATTAATGTTATCTTACATGTCTATGTATTTGCTCTGTGGTTTATGCGTGTGAGGAGTGCCCCCATTTCATCTCGTCATCCCCGCTATTGTGTGACTGTCGCACTAGTAATTGCTAGTTGTGTGCGTTGCGAGGAGATGCTTACGACTCATTTCCCTCCATCAGCCTACGATTCCATCCACCCTAGCGAGGCGGTGAAGGTGACTCGCACTTTTATTTTAGTTGCTCTTGTTCGAATCACTTTCCAAAATCAAGCCTCGTATTTTCTTTTTGCCTTTATAACTAATTCCCTAAACAATCGAATAACACACTCAATTTGCGTTCCTCAAGAGATCGATACTTGGTGATATTCTCTCATTTTATATTACTTGAGCGAGCGGTGCAGTTGCCGAACGCGCATCAAGTTTTTGGCGCCGTTGCCGGGGAATGCAGTTGGTGTTGGTGTTACCATGATGATCTAGAAGTGGTCAAACAGGTAGTTTCACTGCTAACGCGATATGAGCCTACAAGGTCGCACATAAGAGCATTTGGAGAAGTTGGAGGATTGGATTGTGTTGGTCTTACTCATATATGATATGAGTGAAAGACCAAACACTTGACTGAATTGGAATTCAAGAAGGACCAGTCAATTCATCGAGTTATCTCGAGATATCTCAACGAACTCGTCGAGGCATCTCGTATCATCTCAACGAATTTGTCGGATTGTCTCGTGTCATTTCGACGAATGTGTTAAAGTCATCTCGACAAATTCGTCGAATCATCCCAGGTTATTTTGACAAATGTGTCTTGAGTCATCTCGAGGAATTCGTCGAGTTATCTCGTGCCATTTCGACGATTCGTCGAGACATCTCGAGTCATCTTGATGAACCAATTTCAAGCAAATTCCTTTAGTTAAGGGTTTGCCGATAGCGATGATTTTCAGGTGTTTATTTCTTTCAGTATAAATAGAAGATGCCTTAGGGTTTACTGTACTGCACTATGCTAAGAACGAGAGGAAAAAGGCCGATGGAAACCGTTTCCGAAAGTCCCGATCCCGTCGCAGTCGCTCAGCCCGACTCCGACATCCGTCGCCACCGCCTCTTCTGGAGCAGACCTAGCAGCCTGTGGAGACGCAAAGTGCTTTTCGTTCTCCTCCCGGATTTCGTTTGACGAAGTACAGGCGTTCTCCTGTTCGTGTGGATCACTGTAGCGCCGCAAATTTATTTTTGCGTGGACTCACTTGCCGGCCAGAAACCTACCTTTTGAAGCATCTTGGTTTAGTGTCGACTCAATCCCTCTAAGGTATACTTTAATTAAAGTTATTTTTACTTTTTGATCAATGTTTATCGCAAGATCCATTTCTCTTTGAGTTTTCTTGATTCGGTATTCCGATGCGCACATGTGATGTGCCTTTCATAGAAACCCAACAATGGTATCAGAGACAGGTTCGCGATGATCTTTATTTCAGAAGTTGCTAAATATAATGCGTGTAGATCTAGAAATTTTGAAGTGTTTTAAATCCGGGCACATTCTTGGTGTACCGACGAACCAGGGTCCCACCACCGTTTCAGGGCCGAAACCCAACGGTAAAATTGAGCATTTAGTCTTTTCGTCCCGTAGGCCTAAGAGTCTCATTATGCGCTTCAACTGACCGCACTTTCAGGTCTTCGAGTCGGACGGACATAATGCTCATCCGGATCAGCCACCCCCCGTTGCTCAAGCCGCATTGCCATCACCGAATACCAACGTACTCGCTGCTAAATATAATGCGCGGGTCAGTTTCGCCTTACATGTTTGACATGAAGACTTTTTAAGAACTTTCCAAGCTCACACATAGCCATACCGTCCCCGAGGGACTGGCTTCACATTCATAGGTTTGCTAGGAGCCACGCCCAACGTTAGCGACAGAATTCACTTTCCGTCCTTAGCTCTAACCTTATCGTTCATAGCATACAACACAAGCATTTAGTGAGGGTTTTTCCTGAACTTTCACTCCAGTACTTCCTGCTACTATCCTTCACAGGCACAATCCATTGAAATCGCAAGCATCACAAGGGTCTTTTCTGGACTGCCATTCCAGTACTTCCTGCTACTGCCCTTCACAGGTACAACCCATCAAGCATCACAAGCATCACAAGGGTATTTTCCTGGACTACCACTTCAGTACTTCCTGCTACTGCCATTCACATGTCCAACCCGTCGACTTCATAAACTACATGTTTAACCACGGAGTCTTCTCCGGCGTGCAAATGCAACATCACCAATCCAGATCAACCTGTCCAGATGAGCTTCATACAACATGCCTATTTCGTACTCCATTTCCGGATCTATATGCAAAACTATTGGGGATTCCAAGAATCAACCCAAGGGAAATCCCTTCACAGTCCACCCTCTGGTGGAGGGGAAATCCATGCACATGCCAAAAGGAAGGACTTCACATGTCCAAGAAGGAAGATCGTTACCTTTGACGACCTCTTTGGAGCCATGGACTTCTAGCCGGCTGGAAAGCACCGCGGCGGCCTTGCCTCAACAACTCTAGCCTCGAATATTGAATCGGCACCCTGCAGCTCCACCGGTGGCCAACTCCCCTTTCTCTTCCTCCTCCTTGCTCTTCCTTCTCTCTAGCTTGTAGAAAGAAAAGGGCCAAGTCAAAATGGGGATTCTCTTCTCCATCCTCGGCCTTAAAGTAGCAGGGAGAAGCCTGAGCCATCAGATCCCAGGTGAAGGAAATGGACGACCACGATTCGACCACAATATATCTAATTTTTGGCTGACACGGCCTGTGACACGTCCATGTCACAGGCCGTGTACCTTAAGCGGCACACAACCGACTCATCAAGAAGAGTACATGGCCATGTGACACGCCCGTGTCACAGGCCGTGTGACCTGACACGCCTTCAGACACGCCCGTGTCTGCGGCCGTGTATCTCAAGTGGTACACAACCATCTCAACCCGAGCAAGACACGACCATGTGACACTCCCGTGTCACAGGCCGTGTGCACAGAGACACACCCGTGTCCTGCCCGTGCTCACAAGGCTTCACTGCCCAAGCCAAATCCAGAAAAGGACACGGCCATGTGACACGCCCGTGTCACAGGCCGTGTGCCCTTACACGGCTGCAGACACGCCTCCAGCGTGCGCTTCGTCGATCGAAGTTCGTCGACCAGAGGGAGACACGCCCTCTGACACGCCCGTGTCGCAGGGCGTGTTCCCTCTCGAGAACTTGTCGAGTGCAGTTCGTCGAGTACTCGACAGGCTGCTCAGCTATACAGAGCAGGACACGCCCTGGGACACGCCCGTGTCGCAGGCCGTGTCACCCAACTTGAATCCAACTTGGGAATTGGGGTGTTACAGTTCGTCCTCTTCGAGGGCGGCCGATGCCACGGTGGGTGCTTCTGTGGATCAGATGCTCGCATTCGAGGGGCGTGATCTTCTTCAGAGGTACAATTTGCTGCGTCAGAAGTGCTTTCTTGATTATCGCTTACCTTTTGACCCGAAGTTAGCATTCGTTCATCTAGACGAGGCGGTGGACAGGCTACTCGCGGTTCATGGCAGAGTCAGTTTTTTATTGAGGAACACAGATACCGTGAACTCCCACTTGAGTTCCTTACCACTTTCTGCATTCTAGATCGTGTGGATGAGACCACCGGGGAGCCGACGTCTGTCTCCTTCCGTATGGGTGGCCATACATACACATGTGTGTGCACACTGGCAGTTTATGCTGGGATTTACACCCAGGACATGCTCATGCAATCGGATGTTATCTACCGGCTGCATGAGTTCCCCACGTGAGTCTCCCCTAGCGAATTTTGGCAATCCATTACTGGAAGGAATCACCTGTACGAGGCTCGCGCTGCAAAGTCCACTCAAATCTGCTTTCCTGCACTGCGTTACGTACAACACTTGATTGGGCATAGCATCAATGCCCGAGCCATGAGCCAGAACGTGGCTTGGTAACAGGACCTTTATCTGCTTAGTATGCACCAGCGTGTACCTCTTCTCCTAGGGCGTGTTCTTGCTTATTACCTTCTCTTCCAGGCCACCTACCTCCCCCCTAAGTCGATAGTAGGGTCGCATTACATCACCCAGATTGCCAAGGGATTGAGGATCTGAGAGAGTTTTCCCCCGATGAATGTCGTCTCTAGGGGCCATCCCATCACGGTGGCTATGATGGTCGCTTTAATGTTGCTCCAACGAAGTAGGGTTGAGGGAGATTGGCGGTTTGTGATATGCGAGGTTCGTGCGGATGTGCTAGTCCTTCTGATGCGGCAGAGGCGAGTTCGACGCTCGGGACTGGTCTTCCCGACCCTGCTGCCTCTTTTCCTGCTGCTCCTTCCACCCCGGAGGCGTGCCCCTCGGCAGAGTGTGGAAGAGCAGGATCCGACTGTTATCTCCAGACTCATTCGCGTGGAGGAGTTCATGGTCAGACAATACGAGATATCTTCTCAGATTGAGGCACTTTTGGGTGGTGATGACTGCTATGCTGGCGAGGCACTCCTTTGCGTAATATCAGCGGCGACGCCGTGGTGTCCCTCTGTCTCCTCTGCAGTCTCCACCTCCTCCGTAGTGTGAGTTTGAGCTCTTCTCTTTATAGGTTTTTCTGTGGCTTCCAGTGATTTGCGTTGTTTACCTTATAGTTTCTTTTATTTTTTTATCTGGCATTCTTCTATCTGTACTAACTCTATTCAGCTGGGGCTTCGTCCCCAGGGTGGTTATGAACTCTTCTATCCTGTTATCTATCTTGTTTCACTTCCGCTTCTGTGCTGTGTTCTTTCTCTGTGCTAGTTTTTGTGACAGTAGCATAGTCTGTGGTGTTGTTTTTATATAATATATGTATATTGTGTGTGGTGTGGAATATTTTGTCCGCAGGTGGCGCAGATGTTGTGAAGTGCAAATCATATTTTGTAGGGCGGCGAGCAGCATGCTAATTTATCGACAATCTTCTGGTATGCTCACTTCTGAGCATGGGTAACCTCTTCCTCAGCCTTTTATTTATTTCTCATGCTTATTCTGTAATAGATTGTTTAGGCTAAGTATGGGGGAGAGAGTGACATCGTTTGTTACCCGTGCACGCGCACATTGCACATCATACTAGAAGAGTCTCTTTATTTCATTTTTTATATTCATGTTCATATTCACGACACACCACTACACCCACTTGAGCGCGTGCTTGACCGTTCGCACGTGCGGAACATTTTTCATTCTCTTAGGCTCGATTTAGAAATCGCTGTGCTGGCTTAGGGATTGTGAGACAGAGTAAAATGTTGACTCATGTAGTGCTTCTAGTTGAGTGCTCACGTTTCACCTAGAGATTTGTGAAGATGTAATTTTTTTATGCTTGTAGTTTATATTTTCTTTTAGCGTAGACATTGTTTATTCTACTCGAGATCTATGAATTCGGTGTGAATCAAATGATAGCGTAAGATTGTTTGTGGACATTCGATAGTCTCGTATTGCTCTATTCGGGGGGGGGGGGGGCAGAGGTTAATTTCTCTCTGTGACTAAGAATTTGCCCCAAACTACTCTTGAAGCATGGGTACTCGGTTAGTTAAGCGCGCGAGTGTGATGTAGGCCATCATTTTGGCCCGGTTGAGCTTTTGTGCCCATCCTATCATCTTATCCTTGTTAGCCCCGTTGTGCCTACCCATCCGTTGATTCAGCTCCACTATTTTCTCACCAAAGCCAAAATGTCAATCCTAATCGCACACCCAAGTTTGAAATTCAGTTTTGATTTCGTATCTATGTTGGGGTGTTGATGTGGTGATTATTTTTGTGAACATGTGGATGTGCTATCAAGATAAAAAATGCTGAAAATGTTGTGAAAAGGGGAAAAGAAAAGAAAAGAAAAGAAAAAGAAAATTGTGAAAGGTTTTGGTGAAAAAAAGATAAAAGAAGAAAAGTTCCATTGAAAATCTTTATACGTGGAAATTTTGTTATGTAGGCGGTGCACACACCAAAAATTCTAAGTTTGAGGGTGTGATGCGCTTGTATTCATTTTGTGGTGCTCGAGGATAGTGTTTGTGCTAACTCAGTTGGGTTTAGTGTGTGAGACATCATTTTTATCATTTGTCTACCTCACCTAAACCCAAGCCCCGCTACAAAACTAAAGTCCTACTGATTCACATTTTGAGTCAAACTAGTACCGTGGAGAGAGTGTGGAAGAGCAAGCATGTGACCATCGACATTGATGAATTTCTTTGGAGGTTATCCTGAGACCCGGTCTTTCATAATGCTCACCTCATCGTTCAGTCTACTTTCGACTTACGTGTGACCATATGATTCACTGTGATTCAAATGTTGAGTAAATATAATCTATTTATACGCTCTTAGAAATTATAAATTACTATGTATAGCTAGAAATTTCTTCTGCTGCTTCTCTGTGCACGTGAGCATGCGACTTCGCATAGTACTCCATTCTTGCAATTGCTTAGCCAGCTAGTTCTTTCTATTCCCGCTAAGAAATGATTTGTTTGGGACAAGTAAATGGTTAAGTCTGGGGGTTTGATGAGCTTGATATTTATAGTGTTTTTCGGACTCATCCGGGCTAGTTTTCACGCACGTGTACTATACTTTATACTCATTATTTCTCATATTTCATTCATTCTGTATTCGTACACAGTGCATTTTTTAGGCCCGTTGTGGTGTGCAATTGTACGCTTCTTTACTGGGGGTAAACACTTGCTGCTCCCCATTATTTTTTGTTGCTTTTATGATTCTCTGTGAGTGTTGGAGGACCGTTCCCTAGTTGTGGTTTTCCTGTGCAGGTGCTCAGAACCCCATTCAAATCTAGTTCTTTTTTGTAGGAATCGCACGGTCATGCATTTTTGTTCACACGCGATCAGCGCGATTGTGCGATGCCTACAATATCGTTTGCTGGCGCTCTGCCCCGTGACGTGTGATTTGCTCGCGCACGGGCTGTTTTGCCCGTGCGTGACCAAATCACACGACCTCTTTTTTGTCTAAATTTTTATGAAATTATTGCTCGTGTTTTTTCTTCATGCATGGTTGGATTCATCCGTGCGCGAAGGGAAACACACGAACTCTCTCTTTGCCTGTGTTTTCAGCATTCTGTCACCGCCCGTGCGTTTTGTTCTTGCACGGGTTGTTTTGCCCGTGTGTGTTCAAAATCACACGGTTGGTTCGTCTTCCATGCTGGGTGTTTCTGCGCTGTAATTATCGCACGATGAACTCACGGTCGTGCGTTCAACCGTTCGTTCTTTATTTTCTAACTGGTTACTATTTAAGGCTTCATTTGTTTCGGCGGTGGCGGGTCGATCCGACGGGTGGAAACGAATTGTTCGAATCGGAGGGGGGAGGTGGCTTCTACAAACGGAGCTTTTTGGGGCGTTTCTCAAGTCGGGCCGGTGGAAACAGAGCAAACGCCGCCAGAGGTTTATTTGTTTACCCGCCTTCCGGCGGCGTTTGCCCCAAACGGAGCGGCAAAACGCCGAACCAAATAGAGCCTAAGCCGCATGATTTGCCCTATGTGAGAAGGACTTCATTTGGCCCGCTCCCAAGCTCCCATTTTCGCACCACTCTGCCGCTCCACCACCGCCCATCATCCCGAGGTGCTCCGACCACATTTTCCTCGCTAATCTCATGCTAGAGTCTCCTCTTGGCCTCCTCCATCATTCGCAAGTGTCCAAGCTTTGTTTCGTGGGATTCCTCATTGCACTCGGAGAGTTCTCCAGTGAAGAACGTGACCGGAGACTATTGACAAAGAAGACGGGCAGTGTGGAAGAATGTGACAGCTCTTCTGGACCCCGGACGACAGTCAAAGCCCGAGCTCAGAAGAGGATTGACAACCCTCGACTCCGACCACGAACCTTTGATGAGTCTCCGTGCATCAGCTGTATTCTTCCCCCCTCTTCGCTTATAGTAAACTTCTCTTGGTGTATTTGGATGTTTTGTGGATGATTGCTTAAACCCTAATTTCATTAATACTCTCTTACATGTTTATGTGTTTGCTCTGTGGTTTATGCGTGTGAAGAGCGCCCCCATTTTATCTCGTCATCCCCTCCATTGTGTCTGTGCCGCACTAGTAATTGCTAGTTGTGTGCGTTGCGAGGAGGTGCTTGCGACCCTCATCCATTTTCCTCCATCAGCCTATGATTCCATCCACCTTAGCGAGGCTGTGAAGGCGACCCACACTTTTAATTTAGTTGCTCTTGTTCGAATCACTCCCCAAAATCTAGCCTCGTATTTTCTTTTTGCCTTTATAACTAATTCTCTAAACAATTGAATCACACACTCACCCAGCGTTGCTCAAAAGATCGATTTTTGGGGATATTCTCCCATTTTATATTACTTGAGCGACCGATGCACTTGCCGAACGCGCATCACCTAGCCACGACCACTACTCGATTTTGGTCTGAACTTCGATCTGACATACGTACTAAGGTGGTTTATCAAAGCTCGAAGTCCCTCGAGCGGACGTATCAACTTACCTTTCGTTACGAACAGTCTATAAGATCCGCAAGAGCTGGTCGATGGATTCTCACCTTGAGCTCCACAATACGGGTCCCTCCCATACTGAGGTAACCGCGATGCCTATCACCGTCCTGTCACGCATGACAGAAGTGATACCTGTTACGGATTGCTCTCACTGTAGTGAGGTGCTTAGTCCCGTGAGTGACCATCTTTTGTTTCTAACCCATCTCTTGTGACCCCAACTATAAGTGAGCCAGAGCGACCTATTGAGTCTGTAGTGTTGTGTCCATCACTGACACGTCCACTTCTGACATGTCCTGGGTTGATTAGCACCCCTACCATAGACTCTTGTCTTTACACCGCGTCGACATACCCGTTCTTGAGAGTAGGCCTTTGTCCTCCTCCCATTGTCGTTGCTCTGAGTCACATCACGATCGAGAGTCCAGAGCCCGATGTTGATCTCGTAGTGGCCATGTCATCCATTCACGGGGACACCACCCCTTATGATGGTACTCATCTGGAGGACTTTGACCCCCAGCTGAGCTTCTTGATGATCCGCCACATCCTGGTGAGGATGAGATTCAGGCGAGCCCCGCATGTATGAGTATCGAATTATGGATGGCTCTTCCATTATCGTCCCTGGCCCCGCCCCAGAGGATGAATATTGTGAGTAGCATCTAATATTTAGGGCATCAGCTGTTGACACATCATACTCTCGCTGTGTTTTGGGATGCACCACTTGCTGACCCACCAGACGAGTTCTTTATTTTTGGGGATGCTCACCACACTATAAAGTCACGCCCTCTAGTCTGTGTACATGATTTTCACCCAGGTGGTCGACACATTCGCGATAACTTTTCGTAGAAACCTCCTGGCGAGCCCACCGACGTACTACGTTCCCCGAGAGACATTTGACTCTTTACAAGCTCGTATTTGAGTATATTTGTCTCTCACGGTCTTCTGAGCACTCATCTCACACGTGATGAGTGTTTCTACACCCTACCAAGAGAGCCTCTTGATAGGCCACCTCCCTTGATAGATTTCAGGTCATTATTAGATTTTCTTATAGAGAGCTTGTTATGTCGGCCATGTTTCTTTTGCACCATTTGCATGAGTCTGTTGAGTCGTTTCGTCATCATTTGCATGAGTCTATTGTGTTGTCTGTTCATCATTTGCATGTGTGTCATGAGTCGGTTCGACAGAGAATCCGTAATGATAATAAATTTTGTAAGTCATATGTGGATATTCACCGACAAGAGCAGGTACTTCATGAAGACGAGCAAATGACAGTGAGAATCTGCGTTTTGAGGCTCCGTGCGAGACTTGCTAAAAGCTTGAGCACAAGGAGAATGTATCCCTATATAATCATGAGACGGATCAAAGCAAACATCTATGATCTTGATATCCCTGCAAGTATGAGTATCCACCTGGTAGTTAGTGTTGAAGATATGACGCCGTACTACGAGTCTCGTGATTATATGGACCCAAGCAGCGGGGCTTCCAGCCGCACACACCTCCATTTTCGTTGCCTTGCCACCTTCATAGCCCACAAACGTCTAATGACCACCACTACTCACCCACTTCTGACACCCACCCACCTGGGGACTCGTCTTCTTTGGTTCTACCTGCGGCGCCGCCGATCTCACCTGGATCCACCACTCGTGAGTTGAGCGTTAAGAGCATCACGTAGACCAGACTCCACCGGTACATTCCTACTACAGACGTTGATGACACCTGAGTACTCGCAGCAGTGCTTGATCGATTCAACCCTGGACTTCGACTTCAGTACGACCATCTCCATTCACTGCAGATAACATCTTTTCAGTCGGGGGGGGGGGAGTTGATTGGCGAGGACAATCTTCCATCGCCGACACTTGGACGACCTTTGGTGGACTTCTTCGAGTCTTACCTGACATACATCGAGAAAATTCTGATCCCTATTTATTGGGAGATGAATTCTTTCAAGACAGGGAGATTGATGCGGAGCAGAGACTAGAACTTGCAGTGGAGGACGAGTTTTGGGCCCGTCCGGAGCCGATTGACGACTTTTCATATATAGATTGCCCAGATCGACGATCGGACTCCACATGTGTTTGGATTCACGTTGCGAATCGATTTGATATATTACTTCATCTTTTTTGTTTATTTTAGTGTATTTTGAGTGGCCCCACCTCCGACCAATCATAACCGTCGAAGGTGGGATGCCCTAGACTTTGTTTTTTTATAAATAGAGTTGTAATAGGCTGGTTTAGGTGATTGCAGATTTTGGTGTTTATATTCCGGGAATCCCGCGATCCCGCTATGATGCCGACTCCGTGGAACCCTAGATAACAATTCCTATGTTGCTATCTTCCTCCCCAAGTCTTCTCCTAACCCTAAATCACTTTCTTCCACTCCAAATCCCCCTTACCGCCGCCTCCCAGCCCCCTCCTAAATCAAGCAAATGCCCGACTGTCCAGAATCATGTTTCCCTTCTACTTACTATTTGATGAAATGTTCTGTAGCTTCCTAAAGTCCAAACAGTGAAACCTCCCCCTAGCCACCGGCCTCCTCAGCCATCCCTGCAGGACGTCACCCCCCTCTTTTGCTTCCCCTCCTCTGCAACACCTCCCTCCAGCACACTCTCGACCGCCTGCCTCCAAACCCTCTTTCCAGCAAGCTGCCAGGTCACCCACCTATCCCCTTTGCCTCGGCCAACCCCTCAAGCATAACCATCGCCGGCGCCCCTCATAAGCCCCTCCCTGCACCGCCAGCCTTCCCCTTTATTTCTCAGCAGCCGGTCCAAATTCTAGCCGTTGTTACTTCTCCCTACAGCCACCCCTCTTGTGGAACCACCTCTGATAGCCCTCCCTCTTCCAGATTAGACCAGATCTGGAAATTTTAGCTCGGTTTCGATATCCAATTATCGGATCTACCCCTCCCTCGCCCCGATCTATCCATACGTGGCCAGATCTATCCATTTCTGGTCCGATTTCTCCCTACACCATCGAGGACAGCCACATATATCGTTTTCCACCTCTCCGGTTCCACCTCGGATCGTCATACACGCATCTCCGATTTCAAAATCTTCAGTGTCTTGGTCCAGCCCACTATGTGACGAGTTCTCGTTGTATTGGATTATTATTTTCAACATATTTATATTGGATTAAATGGTGTACTTGTTTTGGATCTCTTGTATGACAGTTGTTTGTTTGATTAAATATTGTGATTTGCAGAGTTTATTCGCCGCACGCTCTTGCTTTGACACTCCACGCGGAAGAAAGCCTAAAGTCTAAACTTGTTTCGCCCTAATTAATCACTTTGCCTTGCTGTGAAATTGTTTGCATGAGATGTTGAAATTTATTTTCTACTTTGAATTCACGTTGTCGGATTGCATAGCATGTAAGATTAGGTTACCGATTACCCGCCTTCTATAGATTCATCCTACGTCAAAGACCCAATGAGTTCTTTAAATAGGATTTATAAAAGACCATTAATTGAGATACGCGACATACTTAGACATACGACTAAAAAGCATATCTTATAAAAACGCGACATAAATAACGACGTCATATTAGGACGCGATTGTAAGATAAAATAAATGCATATTAAGAAATAATTAATACTAATAAGCCCACAAAAAGACTCGTAATATTGTGTTATAGTATGTTAAAATTAGCTTGTGTAATTTTTTTCTTGTATTGTATTATTCATCTGCATATATAAAGGGGATGAAGACTTGTAATGAATTATGTAGTTAATTTTCCTCTTTTTGAATACTTAGTGCTATATAAATAAAATTATTGTATAATATTAATTATATTTCACGTATTTTTATTGGTACATATTTTGAATACTTCTTAATAATAGTCACAATTTTTTTGCCACTATTTTATTTTGAATACGCTCTTAATTTATTTTTGGGACGTCACAATATTTGTCTACTTGTTTTAATTTTTACGTTTAGAACGAATTAGTATATTTAATATATATTTTTATTTATGAAATATAGAAATTTGATATTTTACAATATTTCTGATATTTTAAAACTTAATTTGGATCTGTCTGACATCCAAATTTTACAACATTGCCAAACACACAAACCTTACACCTAGCCGCCTACCTTATAAATTTTCTCCAGTTTTAGCCGTTCAAGTATTTTGTATTTTTGTATTCCCGAGCTTTGTTTGGATTGATGGTGAACATATACTCAATTCCAATAGAACCAAGTGTGGTGGGGCACAATGGTATGACAATTGACACCACTTTTTTAGAATTGAATGTTTGAATTATTGATTCGGAATTTCTAACTGTTTAATTATCTTAGATTTACTATGCAGAAGAATGAGATTATAACTTGTAGAGTTGACCCATGATGGCTAAGTGGAGAAATATTTCTTGCATGTTATGTGTTAAGAGGATAATATAAAACATAAAATCAGCATGAACCGGACCTTAATTCGCATGAACCGGATCTTAATTAAGACCCGGTTCATGCAGTCGTAACCGCTTGATCAGTGAAAATAAGTCCCCCAAACGGAGCCTTAGACATGCGATGGTATATGGATCTGAGTATTAGGAAGAAAAGTAAACTTCGGTTTTAGTTGAGTACATGGACGCACGATATCCATCGAATATAAGGTAAAATGAAAAACAACTTCTCATTAGTTTTTGTTTTTTAGATAAAAAATATGTTTTAACTTCTATGTTTTCATTTTTACTCATTTTGAGTGGGAAATTGAACTCTTCCACTTGTGAGAGATTTTAAAAGTGTTTCCAGAGTTTACCATCTATTTGGTTTTTGCCTTCATCCACAAACTCATTTTGTTTTGTTTCCAAAATTTATCTGCAGTATCAAGCGAGTATCTGATCCAAATGCGGTTCGCATTAGACTTTCAGAAGCCCAGTGAAAGAAAGTTCTACATAGTGCGGGTGCGTGGTTTCACTCCTTCGATTTGGTTCCTTGAAGAGATCCCTGTTGCATGCAACCAATTTTCCAATCCCTTTCTGCTACTATATCACAATATAAGCATGTACGCAGCAATTACCTTCATTCATATTCATCAACCTATACTTTAGTTGTTAAGAGATCTATATCTGCTACCTTGTTTTCTTCCAAACAATGAATGATTTGGTGGTAAGTATGCTTTCATTTACTTTAGTGATTATTGGCTACTCTGGGACCCCTTTGCCTGCAGGGTGTCTTCTAAAACATCAACTTTTTTATTGGATGGCATGGGAGTGGGCTGAGCAGAGTAGCAATTCTCAATGCGGGATTAAAGCCTTGTCTGGGAGATCTGTGCGAGAGTCGTGGCGGGTCGTGAGAGGTTATGAAAAATGCATGCATAGTTTGAAAATATGTGGGTTGATGTTTTAGGCCAAAATAACACAACGGTTATGCCATTGTGGTCAAGCTTTAAAACTCGTGCATGTACAAATCCTTGAAAATAAAATTTGGGCCT
This sequence comes from Platanthera guangdongensis, assembly GCA_039583875.1. Classification (NCBI taxonomy): domain Eukaryota; kingdom Viridiplantae; phylum Streptophyta; class Magnoliopsida; order Asparagales; family Orchidaceae; genus Platanthera; species Platanthera guangdongensis. The sequence continues at coordinate 133,492,002 of CM077153.1, read as the reverse complement.
AAAAATTATCATGGAAGTTCTGAATGAAGATAAACAGCCACCATTGTGTTTACTATCAAAATTTTACACCGCCATCACTCAGCTGCCTCAAACAAAGCCTATATATTCAACCTCAGGCAAGGCCATATTATAGGTACACTGGATCTGCCATGATTTGAGCTATGTTTAGTGAGTGAAGCTAATAAATCATTTGCATTTCATTTATTTCATAGTTTTTCTTTGCATTTATATTTTGTTGTATTGTTCTATTGTGTGGCATTCATTATACCTGACGGGGTTCCCCCTGAATTTTCTAAGTTAAAGCGGGAAGATCTCGACCAAAGGCAGAGTGGTAAGCTAACACGTCCAAACGAGCCGCAAGCTCCAAGCCGTGCCCACCTCAAAGGTTCGATAAGTCCCAGAATGGGGAGCCTAACCAAACACGACAACCTCGCTCACCGTGCCCCGGGGCGTGCTTCCTGGCATGCACTGTTGTGCCCAGGCGGCGGGTGCGCCCCAGGCGGGCCTGCGTGCGCGCCCCTTGCACGCACGCAGCGCGCGCTGGCCTTCGCCGCTGTCGGACAACCTACCCGGGCTGCTGTAACCGCCCATGGGGCACTTTCATCATTTCTCTAAAATTCGTGATCTAGGTGACCAGAACTAAGCAACATCATTCGCCAGCAGAAATTCTGTCATGATATTATTACCAGCGTATCTCTACAGAAAATTTTAAATAACCTTCATTTGAAAACATGCAACTCTGAAAGCTAGAAAGAACTCTGAGGTTTTCCGGCGAGAACGGCGAACTTAGATCGTTTCTCCGCCCAGAATTCCATCCGCTCCCCTCTATTAAAAAGGTATCTCAAGGCTTCCAAGGAACGACATTCTTCTCTACCGGAGTGCTCTCATCAAGGCTCAACTTAGCAAGAGCGCTTATATCGAGGCTCCGAGAATTTTGGGATTTTCCCAACTGGAGCTCTCCCGTCCATGCTCCAAGGACTTGGTTTCTCTTTCACTGTTTTCATACTTTGTACTTGTAATAGAGAGATTATAAAGCTCAATTGTTGATGATGAGTGTTTTGAATACTCCTTATCAAAGGGGTTGCTTGATCGAATCTCGACGTCAACAACTCGCCACGGTCGAGAAACAGGTGCAGAGAGGGGTTGGGGGTTGCATGGGCTACAACCCAGATGATCTCAGTGCGCTTCGCCCATGTGGGGCAGGGCCTGGGTTGTTACAGAGATGGTCGGTCACCCTCTAGGGAATCACCTTAACTCTTGTAACCTCCAGCAAAATAGTGGATTTTGGCCAGGTACAGATCCATCCACATTGCTTTTCACCCTTTCTGAGTTTTCCACATCAAAAAAGCCTTTTGTCATTTGCTGATGTTTCTATTTGACGGTTTGTACGCCCGGTCCAATTCTGAGCTAAGGCAGTCCGATTCTCTGAACTGAGAAAAAATCGGGTGACCCACAATAGTTTGGCGTCATGTGTGGGATGGTGTTCCCAAAAGCTCTAACCAATTTCAACATAACAACACCTGCAACTATGGTGAGGAGAAGTGCACAAAATGTAAGTGAAACAACTCCAGAGTGTAGGGAGAGCTTTGAGCCTTTTCGACGAGGACGTGAGACTTAGATTGTTCCTCCGCTCAGGATTCGCTCCGCTCCCCCTCTAACGTGAAGATATCACAAGGCTTCAAGGTGTCATTCTAGACCACAAGAGCGCTCTCATCAAGGATCTGGCTCAGCAGGAGCGCTTCCATCGAGGCTCTGAGGAATTAGCATTCTTCCCTATCGGAGTGGTCCCACCAAGGCTCCAAATACATAGTTTATTATCAGCTATTTTTTGTTAGTGTTACCATGGTGATCTGGAAGTGATCAACATGTAGTCCACTGCCAACGTAATATGAGCCTATGATGTCGCACATAAAAGTATTGGAGAAGTTGGAAATGTTTGTGTTGGCCTTGCTCATATGTGATATAGTGAAGTAACAAGCCTATGACGTTCTAGATGTGAAGGATTTTCATTCCGGGACTTATATTGTGAATATGAGTCATTAGGTAAGTGGTCGGAAGACTCTAAGGGAAATTCGTAGAGTATCGCTTAAGGTTTCAACGAATGAGTTGGAATTCGTCGAGTATCCTCATGATAGACTCAACGAATCTGTCTTAGGTTCGTCGAGTATAGCAATGACAGTTTTGACGAATTAAACTTATTCGTCGAATGTCGTCGATTCGCCGAGTATCATTGATTCGTCGAGTATCATCGATTCGTGAAATAACGCCTTAATACTTGGACGATTTGCTCTGTCTCGATTCGTCGAATATGTCCGTGTTATTTCGACAAATAGATTTGATTCGTCGAATATCGACGTGTATACTCGACGAATTCTGTTTTCTTCGGATTAATTCCTTTAAGTCCTGTTTGGCGTGGTCTGCTTGTATCCGCTGTTTTGGTATTCAGTATATATACGATATGTACAGTAAACCGAAAGTAGAACTGTTCCTTTTGACCAAATCGTGCGATACCGAGCGAGACGATCATCCTCCCGACGGAATTGTTCCACTAGGTTGCGATCGCCGTTTCTCGACGCCGACCATCCACTGTTCTTGTACATGGACGGAAAGTGTTTCCTGGGTGTGGTCTTTGTCGCCGCCACCTCTCCTTTAACGGTTCTAGTAAATTGTGGAGACGTTGATGACATCCCTTCTTCCAACCTAGATCCTGTGTGACAAGAGTGTAAAGGTTCTCCGTGCTCGTGTGGATATCCGTAGAGGCGTGGACACTATTCTATGCTCGGAACTCCGACCGTTAGCTTTTGTTGGACTTCTTCGGAGCACCATGGTTGAGTATTGACTCAATCCCTCAAAGGTATAATTTTATTTATAGCAATGTTACTTCTTCATGAATGTTCATCGCTAGATCCGTATTTCTTTTAGGTTTTCTTATTCCTAATTCCGCTGCGCACAAGTGTTGTGTCTATAACAAAACCCAACATTTTCATATTCTAAACTTGTAACGGAGAGGTGGCTGATGAGTCTGATATTTATTAAGTTTTTCGGACTCATCTAGGCTCGATTCCACGCTTTTGCACTTCACTGTTAGTTTCTTGTTACTCATATTTCACTTCATAATTCTCACACGAAGTGCACTTCTTAGCCTATTGTGCTGTGCAATTGCGCATTTTGGTGCTGAGGGTAAGCACATGTGCTCCTCATTTCATTTTTATGTTGTTTTCCTGCTATTCGTGTGAGCTGGGAGCTTGTGCCCCTGCTGGAGTTTGCTGTGTAGGTGGAGCAGATCTCCATTATTGCCAGTTCTTTTTTTAGACATCGCACAGTCGTGTGTTTTCTTCACGCTGTGATCGTACGACCGTGTGATGCCTTTAGATCCCAAAATTGGTGATCTACCCCAGAGCCGTGTGATTTGTCCTCACACTGGTTGTTTTGTCCGCGTGTGATCAAATCGCACGACCTTGTCTTTTTTGTCTAAAAAATTATATAATTATCGCCCGTGTGTTTTCTTCACACACGGTTGGATTCAATCGTGCGCAAAGGAAATCACACTATCTGTATGTTTGACTTGGTTTTTTAGTTATTTGCCGCTAACCGTGCGTTTTGTTCTCGCATGAGCTGTTTTGCCCGAGCGTGATCAAAATCGAACGGTCTGCTACTGTACCAGGCTAGGCGATTTCTGCGCGTTAATTATCACACGATGCATGCACGGTCATGCGTTCAACCGTGCGTGCCCATTTTCTGACGTGTTTTTTTTCTATTTAAGCTACAAGTTTTGCCTTATTTGGGAGAGCTTCATTACGCGATTTCCTTCCGCCGCAACCTTAGGGGATAGCTCTAGCTCCTCCTTCCTCCACCATTCATTGGGGCTTTGGCCCTTGGCCGCCTCCATCATCCAAGAGCTTCCAAGGAGTGGATTCTAGCCCTACTTTCCTCATCATGCATGGAGAGCTCTACACCAGAGAAGATTAGGTCGTGGGCTGAAAAGGACAGGTAAATTGGAAGGAAGTGACAGTCATCTTCTACCTAGGACGTAGTTGCTGATCGAGCTAGGATGCGAGCTGACAACCCATCGAATCCTACCGTGAACTCAACGAGTCTTTGGATGTGGTCGATTCCTTGCTTCTCTACTCTTGTTTTGTGTAGCTAGATCCTTATGTTATTGATGATATGCATTATAGACCCCTGTTTGTAATTTCTATTTCATTTTATATGAATGCATTTGATTTATATGTGTGTATGAGGTGCACCACCAATCCACCATAATCACCTTCGCTCCATTACACAAGCTTACCCTTCCACTCCGCTTAACTTCTCCTCCATTCTGCTTGACTACTCTTCCACTTCACAAGCCCACTCATCCATTATACAAGGATACTCTTCTACCATGCGATCCTACTCTTCCATCTGCAAGCCTTCTCATCCATTTTGTGTGCCTACTCATCCATCGGCTGAGCGAAGTAGTGCATAGCGGTCTGTATAATCCTCAGTCATTGTGAAGGGGTGTCGGCGACTCCCATTGTTAATTTAGGTTTTCTCTTATTTTGTTTTCTTTGCAAATCAAACCTCCCGCATTTCATCCGTCCTATGGACTTCAATCTCATGTCCTTCAAAGTTAAACTCCACCTTATTGTGAAGCTTGTGAGATTGATACTTAGGAAGCATTCACTAATTTTATATTACTTGTGTGACCGGTACACTTGCCCTCAAGCACATCAAGTTTTTGATGTCATTGTCAGGGAACACAGTCATGCGAGTTTCTAGATAGGAAGTTGTGAGAAAGAAGTTCGTTCATTTGTTAATAACATCAATTTTGTTTTATTTCTTCATATTCCTTTTTCTTGTTTTAAATATAAGTTGCCTTAGTGATTTATTGTTTGGTATAGTGGTTTGCATAAAGTGTTTGTTCGTGTTGAATCCCTCTTTATTATGCCATGTTCGCTGGTTTTTATTTTCTTTGTCGATGGTGTAGTGATTACAACCATTGTAGTGATAAATGCCCTACTGGAGATGGTGGGAATAATTCTCGTGGACCAGTGTATGAAGCACTATTCTCTTACGGTTCTTCATACTCTGTGACCAAGTCTTATGGCCACTCACCCTCGTCGCTTTTACCGTTTCTATATTCCTCTCTGGCCCCTCAAGGACCGAGAAGTACTGTAAAACAACATTTGTTTTGTAGGAGCACGAATCATGCTTTGATGGATTGTCCAGAGTATCTTCGCCAATTGGATTAGGATTATGAACCGGATATCCAGATCGTCCCTACTCCTAATTCTAGCGGCACGTCTTCTACCTCTGGTTATGTATCCATGTCACCTTCATGTTTTGAAGGGGATGATGTGGATACACCCATTAGAATTGTAGATGATTTATGTTCAGACATAACCGAGCCCATCTCTCCTGTGCATTTATCATTACTTGGTGATTCAATTCTTTGTGAGGAATCAGTGCTCGATTTTTTTCCAAGTACTATTTCTCCCCCTCTGGTGCAATTTTCTGCACATGCCGCACACGTCACAACACCCACATGAGCGCGTGCTTATCCATTTGGACCTCTCTTGTTGTTTTTGTCTCTTTTGTGTGATTTAGAAACTCACTTTGCTGGCTTAGGATTAAGTTACAAAGTAAAATGTTGTCTCTTCCAGTGCTACTAGTCGTGTGCTCGCACTTTGCATAGGAATTTGTATAGAATTAGCTTTCTATATGCAATTGGGTTTATACCTTTCTAATTGCATAGACACGATTTATTTTACTTGTAATTGATGAATCCAATGCAAACTAACAGTAGTGGGGGAAGTGTGTAGACGGTCGTTAGCCTTATATTGCTCGAGTCAGGAGGAAGGACGGTCTTTCTCGATGGCTAAGAACTTGCCTCAAGCTATTCTCGAATCATGAATATAAGTCAGTTCAAGTGCTTGAGTGTGATGTAGGCCATCATTTTGGCCTAGTTGAGCTTGTGTATCCATTCCCATCGTCTTATCTTCGCTAGCCCCGTTGAGCCTACCCTATATTTTTCATTCAGCTCCACTGCTTTATCACCAATGCCAAAGAGCCTAGACTAACCACACACCAACACTCAGAGCTGTAGTTGTTTATCATTTTTATGTAGGCCATCATTGTGGTGAATTCATTATTGTGAATTCATTATTGAAAGATTTTCTAAAATAGTTGTGAAAAAGAAAAATTAAAAAAAGTAGAAAAAATGAATTAATGAAAATGTTTGAAAAGAAAACTGAAAAGAGAAAAGCTGGAATGAAAAACCGTGTTTATGAAAATTTGTATTAGGAGCAGGTGATGCATACACCCATGTTATCAAGTCTAAGTCTGGGGATGTGGTGCACCCACTTGTATTGTTTGTGCGTGGATAGTTTTTATAGTGCTAGCTCAGTTAGGTTAGGTGTGTCGAGCCATCGATTGTATCATTGTTTACGCTATCGTAACCTAAGCCCCATATTTAACCTTAAAGTACTGCTAATTCGCGTGTTGAACCAAACCAGTGTTGTGGAGAGAGTGCGAACGGGTGAGCTTATGGTCACCGACATTGATGGATTTCTTTGGAGGTTGTCCCGAGCCTCGATCTTTGGTAATGCTCACCTTAGCGGTCAGTTTATTTTCTCCTTACGTGTGACCTGAGGATTTATTGCGATTCTAATTACAAGTAAAAGTAATATGTAGATACTGAATGTCTTTTTTAAGGGTAGCTAAACACCTAGAGGGGGGGGGGGGTGAATATGTTTGTTTTAAATTTTTGAATCTTTTCAACTTTGACCATGGTGTGTGTTTAAGTTAGTAGTTAGCTTTCCAGATCACAAAACAACACACAAGATTTATAATGTATAACACCTCCACCGTCACATGAAATATAATAGAGGGTATGGCCGGGGCCACAAACCATATTACACAAACAGGCGGCGGGATTACAAGTTCATATCACAGACTACTCGCATCCTAACTTAGAGCATTCTAACGGAAGTTTTAGAGTTATTGGAACTCAAACTCATTTGAATGTCCACAATATATAAACCACCATTTATATATAAAGCACATGAATGTCAGATACAAATATACAAAGGTTAAGGCCTTAAGACCTTACAGTTACACAAATATCAGCACGCAGGCTGGCCACACAAGAAAAGAAGTAAAAGTTCTTCATTCGGCCTTCAGGAGCCAACATAGCAGTAGTATGGGCATTAGCCCACTATTTCCCGCTCCCGCTCGACTCTCCAGTACCTGCAAAAGGATAATCCACCGTAATGGCGACAAACAAGGCAACGATCAACATGCACCTGACCAATTTATAACGACCCTACCCATTTCCCGTGGCAGTGGTATTCCATCCCTGCAGGTATAACATTTGCACAAGCAGATATATCACAAAACGTGCACTCACGCACTGTTCAATATATCACAAATGTCGGCCGCACGACCCGAAGCTCCGTGCACTCAAGGCACACTATAGGTGTACCGGAAAATCAGGGTCCCACCACCATTCAAAGGTCCCAGACCCAACGGTAAACATTAAGCATTCCCAGTCTTTACGGCGTACAGCCTAAGACTCTCATTATGCGATACTAACAAACACCAATAACTTAGGCATTTTGGTTAGACATCCATAATGCAGATACAGTTCAGCCTTTGCCCGTTGCTCAAATCGTCAGATATAAGGCTAGTCTGACGCGGGTCGGCTTCCCCTTGTCCGTTTGGCTCACTGGCCTTTAGGAGCTCGCAACTCACAACGCAGCCTCACAGTCTCCCAGAGACAAGCTTTCACAATCACCGGTTAGCTGGGGGCTATTTCCAGCGACAACCACTATCGCCTGGTGTTAGCGACAGAACACACTTTCTGTACCCAGCCCCAAGCATAACTGGACCAACTATCTAGAAAACCCTGCAGCCACTAGAAACACTGGACTTACAAATGCTCACCAAGAGCTATTTCCATTGGCGATACTCAATGTCGCCCGGCGACATCCCACAGTCATCCAAACTGTGGTATTTCATGTATATTTTCCTGGAGTGCAGCTTCAGTACTTCCTACTACTTCCAGTTCACATGTACAACCCCGCAGACCCCGTACATTACTCGTTTATACTCGGAGTCTTCTCCGGTTCGCAAACTAAAATATCACTAATCCAGACCAACCTGTCCGGCTTAACACGACATGCCTATTCCATACTACACATTTCCGGATCTATATGCAAGACTTACTGGGGATTACAGGATTCAACCCAAAGAAAATCCCTCGACTCTCCACCTTTTGGTGGGGGATTCCATGCGTATGCCAAAATAAAGACTTCACATGTCCAAGACGGAAGATCGTTACCCTTGTCGTTCTCTTCGGGGCCATGACAAAGCTTTTCTACGCGGATGGAAATGAGCGCCTCACTTTCCCATTCACGGATCTAGCCTCGGATCCTGCTTCCGATGATATAATCTCCTTTAGAACCTTCACAAAGTGCAGCCCCAACCCTTAGCTCCAGCCTTTAGTTCTCTTCTCAAGAACTTGGATGAAATGAAGAGAGAGAGAAGGAAATAATAATCTCCTCATCCCCACCCCTCTGCATTTGTGGCTTCGGGTAAACCCCAACCACACGATCAATCCATCAACATGAAGCATTGACCTGGATATGAGTTGAAAGTCAACCTGACCGCTTTGACCAGGCAGCCGCCGCCGCTATTACTCTCGAAATCCTTTCGACATTTGTCGAAAGGAAACATCACGACATTCACCGACCTTCCCAAAATTCGTTCGATGTTCGTCGAAAGGATAACATAACCACATTCGTCGAACACTGTTCGACGTTCGTCGAATGCTGGTCGACGTTCGTCGAACACTGGTGGACGTTCGTCAAATATTGGTTCGATATGCATCAAATGCCGGTTCGACATGCGTCGAACGCTCGTTTGACATTCGTCGAATGCTGGTTCGACGGTCGTCGAACTCCAGTCTGACTTTTGAGCCTGTTATTTCCTACTCTTTTTTGGGGTGTTACAATCCGCCCCTCCTTACAGAAATTTCGTCCCGAAATTTGTATAGAAAGACGACAACAAATATGTTACAACATTTATTCTTGTTTTGAAAAACAATTGTTACAACATTTTATACAAACAACTCGGGAAATTCAGCACGCATGGTTTGCTCCCACTCCCATGTTAGCTCCTCACGGGCACAGTTGTCCCACCGGACCTTGACCATCCCGATTGTCTTCTTCCGCAGCTGCTAAATCACTATATCCTTGATCCGAATGGGCCTAACCTTCGTGGTTAGCCAAGAATCGACTGGTACTCGATCATTTGCAATCACCTGAGCTGGCTCTTTTACGACTTTTCGAAGCACTTATATGTGGAACACATCATGCAAGCCACTCAATTCTGCCGAAAGAGCTAGCCGATATGCAGTTTCTTCAACTCGCTCCATTACTTCGAACGGACCAAGATACCTCAGACTTAACCTTTTTCAAGCGTCGAATCCTAGACACGCGCTTGAATGGTTTGATTTTCAATTATACCCACTCGCCAACTGCTAACTCTATGTTTCTGTGCTTGGCATTATAGTACTTTGACTGCCTATCTTGGGCTATCAGTAGCCTCCCTCGGATAGAGCATATCGTTGAATTAGCCTCTTCGACTTCCTTACGCTTATACAACTTCGACTCGCCTCTTTCCGCCCAAGCTAACGGTGTACCACATTTCCTACCATACAAAGCTTCAAAAGACGCCATATTTATGCTAGCTTGATAGCTATTATTGTAGACAAACTCTACCATATCGAGATGGTCTTCCCACCTCTTCCCGAAATCCAAGGCGCACATTCAAAGCATGTCGTCCATCATTCTGTTGGTCCTCTCAATCTGGCCATCCATTTGTGGATGAAAGGTCGTACTGAACGTTAATTTTGTCCCAAACAATTGATGGATTAGCCTCCAATCATTCGAAGTGAAGTGCCCATCTCGATCACTTATGATGCTACGAGGCACACTTTGCAATCATACTATTTGCTGGACGTAAAGCTTAGCAAAGACTTCCACTGGATCGGCCCTCTTGTTCGGAATGAAGTGAGCCACTTTAGTCAACTGGTCTACGTTCACCTAAACAGGATCGTTCCCGCGTTGATATCTCGGCAAACCGTGCACGAAATCCATCGAAATGTCATCAAATTTCCATTCCGAAATACGTAGAGACTTCAGGAAACCTCCAAGCTTCTGAAAATTTGCTTTCACTAAGGCACAAGTCTGACATTTAGCCACGTAATGTGCTATGTCTTTCTTCATACCCGGCCACCAGAGCAGCTTTTTCATGTCCATGTACATTTTTGTGCTCCCTGAGTGAATTGAATACTTCGTGAAGTGAGCCTCATACATCATTTCTTCTCTTAGCTTACCCATATTCGGGACGCACAAATGACTGTCTTTCCAAAAAAGGCCATCATCCTAGGAGAATTGGGCATTTGACCCATCCACTGCATAACGTTGTAGACTTTCATCAAGTTTCGTTGCTCGTCGTACCCTATCCGCAAGGTCATATTCTACCTCCATCCAGTTCAGGCACACATTTGTAGTGGAATTTTTGTCAACATAAGAAATCCCTAAAGCTTCCAGCTCCTAGATCAGACGCTCATCATGCATCTGCAACCAATTTGCCCTTGCCAGAGTCCCAAAACTCAAGGAATCTGCGACGACGTTTCCCTTCTCAGTAATGTAATGAATTTGGAAGTGTAGTCCCCGAGAAATTCCATCCACCTATGTTGTCGCATGTTGAGATCCTTCTGATCCAAAAGATACTTTAGACTCTTATGGTCCGTGAATATATCCACTTTCACGCCATATAAATAATGACGCCACAGTTTAAGTGCAAATATCACCACCGCCAACTCCAAGTCATGGACGGGATAGTTCCGCTCATGCACTTTCAACTGGCATGAGCCATAAGCGATCACCTTTCCAAACTGAAGAAGAACGTAGCTCAAGCCGCTCCCTGATGCATCACTATTGATTTCAAAGCCGTCTGAACCACATGACGACGTCAAGATTGGCGCCGTGGTCAAGCGACTCTTCTGCTCTTCAAAAGTTCGCGCGCATTCCGACGTCCAGGCGAACTGCTGATCCTTCCTCGTTAGTATGGTAAGAGGCAAGGTGATCCATGAGAAGTTTTCTACGAAATGTATGTAGTTTCCCGCCAGTCCTAGGAATCTCCTGACTTCGGCTATGAAAGACAACACCGACCACTCCCGTATTGCTACTATCTTTGACGAATCCACTGCCATGCCTTCTCCACTCACCACATGGCCAAGAAAAGCAAATGAAGACAGCCAGAACTCACACTTTGAGAACTTGGAGTAGAGCTTATTCCTTCTCATGGTATACAACACCATCCATCAATGGTTCGCATGATCTTCTTCAGACTGTGAGTATACTAGAATGTCTTCAATAAAGTCAATTACAAATAGGTCCAAGTACTCTCGAAATGTTCGGTGCATTAGGTCCATGAACACCGATGACGCATTTGTTAGCCCAAACGACATTACTGTGAACTTATAATGACCATAGTGTGTTCCAAACGCTATCTTGAAAATGTCACATTCCCAAATCCTCAACTAGTAATAACCAGACTTTAAGTCCAGCTTAGAATAGACAGTTGATCCCACTAGCTGATTGAACAAGTCATCAATTCGTGGTATCAGATAATTGTTCTTCTCCGTTAGCTTATTCAATTCTCGATAGTCGATGCACAAACGCAGACTACCATCCTTCTTTTTAACAAAGAGAATAAGTGCGCTCCAAGGTGACATACTTGGGCATATATATCTGTATTCTAGCAACTCTTGTAGTATAACTTTCAGTTCCGCCATTTCCTTTTGCGCTACACGATATGGCGAGCAGGCCACAGGTTTTGTACCTGCAACCAACTCAATAGAGAAGTCAATCTCCCTCTGGAGTGGTAACCCTAGAAGATCCTTAGGAAACACATCCGCATATTGCAAAACAATCAGAACATCACTCACACTTGCTTTTGGCTCAACAGCCTTTATAGGCGTGAAGAATAACTCCGCGCACTTCCGAACAGCTTTGACGACTTGAACAACAAACATCAACAATTTGGTCGATCCTCGCATACCAGCAAATTTCGTCTCTAGCTCGGTATTCTGTCCCAAAGTGATCTCCTTCGAATTGCAATCGATAAAGGCACGCTGCTTCGAGAGTCAGTCCATACCAAAGATTACATCAAATTCCGCTAACGACAACACTGATGCTTCCAATCCGAAATCCCGACTTCCTATCCGTACTTCGACATAGCAAGTTCTATCCGCACGCATCACATATCCGTTTGATAATAACACCTTCACACTATCTGCTGTCATATGAATAGGCACTTCGATCCGTGACACGAAGTCCACAGATAAAAATGAATGCGAAGCACCCGTATCAAACAGTGCTCTCGTCGGACAGTCCCGAATAGAGACAAAGCCTAATACAAACACATCATGCACAAGCTACGCACAAGGTAGGAAGTATAAAAAGCAGTAAAATAATATCTTAACTCGTTCCTACGACGACGTCACTTTGCTTTATGGCCTCCTGTTGGCCAAGATTGTACACCCTTGGCTGAGCTGGAGCATAGTGGGATGCACGGGACTCCACCGCCTTTTCCTTTTCTGCATACATTGCTCCCACCTTTTTCTCACCCTTTGGAGGACCACTCCAACACTCGCGGGCAAAGTATCCTGGTTTGCCGCAGGTATAATAGGTACGCGGGCCTTGCCCAGAAGTTGCTACAGAAGTAATAGTAGAGGGAGGCTGTCCAGAAGACTTGAATATCTTACCCCATTTCCTTTGGTAGTTTGATCTTCCCAGGTGTGACACTTGGAACTCCGACTTTGGCACAGCCAAGTCACTTTTTCCCTGTACCCGTTTCATATCTTTCTCCAACGCACGATTCGTATCCACCAACGCTTGAAACCCTTGGTTCACCGAACTCGAGAGCAGGAATCTCAACTCATCCCGCAGACCTTCGTAGAACTGATTGGTTTTACGCTCGTTGTCCGCAAAGATAGACCCCGCACAACGTCACAACCTTGTAAACTCATGTAAATAGGTATCAACACTACTTTCTCCCTGAGTTAGACGCTGGAATTCATTTTCCATTGCTTTGCGCTGTGCCGATGATAAATGCTTTGCCAAGAACAGTCTCGAAAACTCCTCTATCGAGACTTCTGTTAGTTCTCTGCCCGCTAAGTGGTGCAGCTCTATTTCGTCCCACCATAGCCGAGCCTCTCCTTCCAAAAGGAAAGTGGCCAAGTTGACTTTCTATTCCTCCTTAGTTCTCATTGCCATCAAAATCCGCTTAACTCATGCAAGCCAATTCTCTGCCTGCGTTGGGGATCCTGCCCCCCCCCCCTAACGTAGGAGAATTGAAGCTCATAAACTGCTTCAATTGCCGTTTCGCTGCCCGTGGGACGACAATAGCCTCACCAGGTACTGGTCTTAAACCAACCTGTACTGGCACTACTGCAGGCTGTGTCTGCCTAGTAGGCTGTGCCTGTATCATTGCAAACAACGCCTCAGCAACTAAGCGTACTGTCTCTATAGACGGAGGTGTAGGCACCTCAGCTGGTGTCGTATTCTCATCAGAATGATGGGGCTCAGACTGCCCCGCACCACTTCTAGTCACCTATACGTATAAAAGACACACTTTAGCGACTTTGCAAAAGCAAAAACTAATTTGTAGGAACACGTAGTGTCCTCAAACAGGTGTATTTGCATTCCTTAGTGGACGTTCTTGAGTTCATTTATGTTAGAACGGGTCACACTTACACGTGCTCGCCACCCCACAATAGAATTCGACCATGAATTCGTAGGAGGAAGATCAAGACAAGATGATAACAAATTGTAATACCTCCATACGTCACATGAAATATAATAGAGGGTCCGGTCGGGGCCCCACACCATATTCCACTAACAGGCGGCTGGATTACAAGTTCATTCCACAGACTACTCGCATCCTAACCCAGACCATTCTAACGGAAGCTTTAGGGTTACTGGAACTCAAACTCATTTGAATGTCCAAAATATATAAACCATCATTTATATATAAAGCATGGGAATGTTAGACATAAATACGCAAAGGTTATGGCCTTACAGTTACAAACATCGGCACACATACCAGCCACGCATGAAAAGAAGTAAAAGTTCTTCATTCGGCCTTCAAGGGCCAGCATAGCCGCAGTATGGGCTTTAGCCCACTATTTCCCGCTACCGCTCGGTTCTCCAGTACCTACACACGGATAGTCCACCACAATAGTGACAAACAAGGCAACGATCAGCATGCAACTGACCAATTTATAACGACCCTACCCCTTTCCCGGTGTAGTGATATTCCTTCCCTGCAGGCATAGCATTTGCACAAGCAGATATATCACAAAACGTGCACTCACGCACAGTTAAATATATCATAAACGTCGGTCGCACGACCCGACGCTCCGTGCACTCAGGGCACATTATCGGTGTACCAGAAAACCAGGGTCCTACCACCGTTGAAAGGTCCTAGACTCAACGACAAACATTGAGCATTACCAGTCTTTATGGCGTACAGTCTAAGATTCTCATTATGCGATACTAACGAACACCAATAACTTAGGAATTTAGGCTAGACATCCATAATGCAGATACAGTTCAGCCTTTGCCCGTTTCTCAAATCGTCAGATCTAAGGCTAGTCTAACGCGGGTCGGCTTCCCCTTTTTGGTTCGGCTCACTGGCCTTTAGGAGCTCGCAACTCACAACGTAGACTCACAGTCTCCCAGAGATAGGCTTTCACAATCACAGGTTAGCTGGGAGCTATTTCCAGCGACAACCATTATCGCCTGACGTTAGCGACAGAACACACTTTCTGTACCCAGCCCCAACCATAACTGTACCAACTATCCAGAAAATGCTGCAGCCACCAGAAACATTGGACTTACAAATAGCTCACCAAGAGCTATCGCCATTGACGATACTCACTGTCGCCCGACGACATCCAACAGTCATCCAAACTGTGGTATTTCATGGTTATTTTCCAGGAGTGTAGCTTTAGTACTTCCTTCTACTTCCAGTTCACAGGTACAACCCTGCAGACCCCATACATTACTCGTTTATACTCAGAGTCTTCTCCGGTTCGCAAACTAAAACATCACCAATCTAGACGAACTTGTCCAGATGGGCTTCATACATCATGCATATTCCGTACTACACATTTATGGATCTATATGTAAGACTTACTGGGGATTACAAAATCAACCCAAAGGAAATCCCTCGACTCTCCACCTTTTAGTGGGGGATTCCATGTGTATGCCAAAATAAGGACTTCAGATGTCCAAGAAGGAAGATCGTTACCCTTGTCATTCTCTTCGGAGCCATGACAAAGCTTTTCAACGCGGATGGAAATGAGCGCCTCACTTTGCCGTTCGCGGATCTAGCCTCGGATCCTCCTTCCGATGAGGGAATCTCCTTTAGCACCTTCACAAAGTGTAGCCCCAATCCTTAGCTCCAGCCTTTAGTTCTCTTCTCAAGAACTTGGATGAAATGAAGAGAGAAAGAGAGAGTGAGAAGGAAATAATGTTCTCCTCATCCCTAACCCTCTGCATATGTGGCCTCGGGTAAACCCCAACCACACGATCAATCCATCAACATGAAGCATTGGCCTGGATATGAGTTGAAAGTCAACCTGACAGCTTTGACCAGCCAACCAGCGTCACTATTACTCTCGAAATACTTTCGACGTTTGTCGAAAGGAAACAACACGACATTCGCCAACCTTCCCGAAATCCGTTTGATGTTCATCGAAAGGATAACATAACCACATTCGCCGAATGCTGGTCGGCGTTCGTCCAATGTTGGTTCGATATTCATCGAATGGCGGTTCGACATGCGTCGAACACTGGTTTGACGTTGGTCGAACGCCGGTTTGACGTTCGTCGAACTCGGTTCGTCTTTTTAGCATGTTATTTCCTACTCCTTTTTTGTGTGTTACATAATGGTTCCCCTATGTAGGGTACATCCACTTTATCCCTTCACCTATCTAATAGTGTGCTAGATTCCTCAGATCCATCAGGATCTTACAACTCAGAGTTCAACAACTCTTACAACTCAGATCTTAACCAAGATCCTACCTCAGATCCACTCCAGGACCGTACCTCAGAGTTCAACAACTCCTCCCTCAGACTGCTTTACGTCCTACAACTCAGCCTTTATAAATTAGGCTTACAACTCAGATCTCATAGAGATCCTACATGTTTGAGTAAAAGTTTGATGAAACTGACTCTAGAGAAAAATCTCTGAGTCTTCTTTCTAGACTATGTAGAAAACAATTCTTCTTCTTCATATCAACTAGAAAGTTTATTTTCAATGTTCTATCGTCTTGTGCTGTGAAGATCTTTTGCAGAGCTTTGCTCCTTTTTAAATCTTGAGAAAATTTGAGTTCTGTATAGCAGGCTTGAAGATGAACAATGAAAATGTCTTCAGCTCTGCTAGCTGACTTTTGCACAAAAAATTGGGTTTTTAGAGATAGCCAAAAGTTCTTGTAAAGATTGACCTTGCCCTGCTTTTATTTGTCGGCCATGACAACAGTTCTATGCCTCTTTTAGAACATGACATGGGCAGCTTTAATTGTTGCTTTATCCCCGATAACTCTATCGGAGAAGTACGACATTCTTTGTCATTTAGTGTTCTATATGCTTAATTTGAATTTAAGAATGACGTCAACATATTTAACATTCCCCCTATAGACTTATAAAAAATCTTCCCGACAACTGGTACAGGCATTGAGTGTAGTTGTGTGACTCAACGAATTAGTTGTAAATGGTTAAGTCCATAAGCGTTGTGTCAGCTGTCTTCACTCGACGCATTTACCCTTAGCTGAATTCTGCCTTACTGAAGAGGCGTTGAGTGAATGTTGGTCACTCAACGCATTTGACTTCAACTCCTTTTTTTAAGCAGGCGTTGGGTGAACTGCCTTCACTCAATGCATTTGCACTTTGACAACTTCCCTTTTGCAGGAGTTGAGTGAACAACCTTCACTCAACGCATTTACACTTAGCTGTATTTCTGAGTAGGCATTTAGTAAACTGTCTTCACTCAACACATTTCCACTTGGACAGAATTTCTTGAGCAGGCGTTGAGTGAACTGACATCACTCAACGCATTTCAAGTTAGCTGAATTCTTTGAGCATGTGTTGAGTGAACTGCCTTCACTCAATGCATTTATACTTAGCCAAATTTAAGTCATGCTCCACTGAGGCTTTGAGAGACTAAATATCTGTCAATTCTTTTTGGCCTATGGCGTTGAGGGATGTGTGATTACTCAATGCATCTGTATTTAGCCAAATTTCTTGCTCTCCTAAGTGTTCTATCTTCTTTCCAGCCAAATCTCTAACATATATAAGCTGTCTAATCATTGAATAATAGACTTCCTGCATATATGAACTTGGAACACATATAAAATATATTCTTGCGTATATTATTGACTTATGACCTTCAAATAGGGGACATTGCAGTAAATGGACCCAACAATCTCCCCTATTTGAAGAAGTCAGAACGCTAGTTAATGATATACACTATCTCACAGAATAAAGAACATGAAATAGCACACAGTTAAATTTTGATTAACACAAAACTGGATAACTATTCATAGAAGTGTGTCTACAATAATAGTTCATTTTCTTAAGGACCTAAGTAACCTATTGCAAAAGTCATTATTAGGCATTAGGTTCCTTAATGACTATGCCCATGATTGATCTTTTTGCATCCTTCTCCTTAGCTTCTTTCTTCTTTTTCCTCTGCCTCTCAAAATAGCTGTATGGCTTTGTAAAGTATCAACTAGGTTCTAGAGCATCTGACTGAACAGTACCATCTCTCTTATCTCTTCTAAATATTCTCCTCACATCTTCCCTCTCAAACTCGGCCCATTCAATAGAACTTATGAGTTTGGCCCTGTCAGTCTTGTTCTCTTTAATTTGATCCCAAACAAATATGATGATAGTCCTTGATTGAGGACTGCATAGTTCAAAATCTGGACTGGTCTTCATCTATTCTATATACCTTTTCTTGTTCTGCCTAGCTTGTTCTTCCTAATCTGCAATGAACTTTCCTTTGGCTTTGGACAATTGTTGTGTTGGATCCCTAGTAAGATTTGGGCTGGGTTCACTAAGTTAGGATCATATGACCCACAATGTATAGCCAGGGTCATAGTTGTGTCCTAGAGTCTAGACCAAGTCCTTAGAGTCAACAACACATGGATCAGCTATCAACAAGACTTCCAGACTCAAGACTTAGAAGAATTCAAAGACTGTAAAATGAGTTCGACGTTCGTCGAACTCAGGTCGACGATCTCAGAGAAAATTCTCCGAGCTGAGCTCGACGAACTCTATTCTTTGGTCGACGAAAACTTGGACGCTACAACAACACTTCAAGTTCAGAAAACATCAAGATATTCTAAGTCCTTAGAATCAGACTTTGGTCGACGAACTTGGTGCTCGGGTCGACGAACTTTGGACACTACACTTCAACACTTCAGCAAGGCTGTGTCGACACCAGACAACAAATCTGTCGACAACAGCTGTGTCGACACTAGAAGCAAGAATATGTCGACTCACAGAAGACTTGTGTTGACACACAGAATATCTGTCGACACCAACAACAACTGTGTCGACACACAGGATTTATGTCGATACACTCCAGATTGCTGTCAACACACTCCAGATTTCTGTCAACACAACAGCTATGTCGAGACAAGAAGTAATTGTGTCGACACCCAGGATTTGTGTCGACACATTCCCCAGAAGTTCTGTCAACAAGTTATCAGCTCGACGAACTTCATTCTCAGCTCGACGAACTTCATTCTCTGGTCGACGAATTCTGGACCCTTTACTTCAACCTGTTGAAGCCAGTAGTTGCTCATATTTTTCTAAGTCCAGAACCTTCTCCAGTCGACGAAGCCAGTTTTCAGCTCGACAAACTTCAGACACAGAAAAGGCAAAGTTTCTGAAGTATTCAGTTCTGTTATCAGATCGACGATCTTGGAACTCAGCTCGACGAACAGAAGTTATCTGATCGACAAACACAGCAACTCAGTTCGACGAACTGTGGACTCAGCTCGACGATTTCTGTCATCTGTTCGACGATTCCAGACTAAGTATTTATTTCCTCTGTCCTCACTCTATGACAATGATTTCTGAATGATTAATGATAAAATATTCTCTAAATATTACCGTTGGACGGTGCATTGATCACGACTTTCATCATAATTATTGGTTTCCATTTTTCCAAGGGACAGTTGGGGAAATAAATGATTGCAATTTATTCTCTAGACCGTCAGCATTGATTGCAGCAGAGGAATTCAAATTTTGAAAGACAAATTCCTTCAGAACATATAAAAGAGATTTTTCTCTTTTCCTGAAGAAGATAGTTCAGATACAAAAAATAGAAAACACAAGAACACAGTACAGAGAAGAACACAGTATATACAGAGACACAGACACATAGAGAAAAATAGTCAGTCTGTCTTCAAGGGTCTCTCTGCTCCATCATTCTTTCACAGCTTTCTGATACAGAAAAGAAGCCCTAGATCAGAGGCAGATCAGCTATTGAAGAAGAAGAACAATCAATCTAAATCAAGAGTCTTCTTTCTTCATCACTCCAAGAAACTTCAAAGGACAACAACTACTCCATCTGTCAAGAAGTTCCTGCAGATTTCTCTGATAAAGGCTTAAAGACTGAAGGCCTATCACCCTGCAGCAAAGCTCCAGATTTCCCTGAACTATTCTACATCTCTGGGGGAGCTACTTGCTAATATCATATCCACTTGTCTTCTCTCTGATTGTTGATAGAGAAGACACCATCACCTATCACCCCTCTTTGTATAAAGGGTTGTCATCTCCCTTCAAAAGTGATTTTCGGTTACAAGTCACCTGACCAAAAGACTTGAGGTTTGATTTTTGAGCACCTGATCAAAAGCTCATTGGTGTCAGGCACCTGATCAAAAATCTGAGTGGATTGCTACCAGGGTGGTAGAAGAGTGGATGTACCTAGGTTGGGGAACCACTATAAATTTCTTGTGTCGTCTGGTTGCCCTTTCTTTTATTTCTTGCTGTGGCTGTGATTGTTAGTTAGTTGTTGCTGTGTTTTATCTTTTAATCTATTTCTTACAGCACTAAGACTTGTCTGCAATTGCCAGAAAATTTTATAAGTTTTAAATACTCTATTCACCCCCCTCTAGAGTATTTCTGATCTAACAGATCACTTTCATGTTGAGTGGTGGTACTGAATGCAGGCATAACAACAGCTGTATCACCCACTGATTCAGCCCCTTCAACATATCTGTGGATCACAAGCTCTTCATATATGATGGGTTCATGGCCCAGTGCAACCCTAAAAACATATGAGGTACAGATTGCATGATCAACACAGACCTTTATCATTGAAATCTTCCCCTTTTTGACTTCTTTAGAGACAACTTTGCCCAGGGAGGCTGTCTTGTGAGCCATTATACAATCCTTAGATATCTTATGAGCCATTCTACAAGGTTTAGAAAGCATTGCCCAGGGAGGCAGAATTCAACAAAAACAAAGTATTCTAGAGTGGTGGGGTTCTGGAATACATTCTACAATCCTCTCAAAAATATCTTCCCCCAATCAGTCTTCTTTATTAGAATCACTCTTGTCATCAGTTCAAATATTTTCTTTGAAACCTTATCATGTGACCCGGTCTTATAAATCAATGCCTTGCCAATCAAATCTGCTAAGAACTTGCCTTTTAGGTTCATTTCCTTCCTCATGATGGATCATGTGATGTGCTTAGACATGCCACATCATTTCAGAGTTGTCTTGACATCCTCAACAAATACCTCATCTCCCTCATCAAATGGCTCAGTCTTGGTCAGTTTCAGAACCTTACTCAACTTCCTTGAAGTAATTTTCATCTTGTTTCCACTTATTGATGTTTTAATCTCGCTAGAAGATGAATCTACTTTGGCATTAGAGAAGAGTTCCAACAACTCTCTTTTCTAGATGGAGCATGGTTTTGACAGGACAAATTCTAGGTCATCGACATTTATAAGATGAATGACTAGCTGTACTTCCTCAGGTGCGTCTTTGAATCCATTTATCACAAGTTCAGAACACTCGAACAGGAAATCAAAACCTTCTGAGGCCATTGATTCAGTGAGTCGCTGGAGAGACTACGAATTCGACATGAGAATACGAGGGTAAGAACACAAAGAGTCACAAAAGGCTAAGGAATTGTGTGTAAAATTGTGACTAATAACAAAACCGTGGCTAATAATGAAGTATTAGCCACAGTACCTATTCCGTGGCTAATAAGCTACTATTAGCCACGGATGACTAATTCGTGGCAAATAAAAAAGTTTTTGCCATGGTTTGCCTATTTCGTGGCCAATACTATTGGTATTAGCCACGGAAGCCTAATCCGTGGCAAAAACTCGGTATTTTTTAGTCCCACACCGTCAGTTAAAACTTATATTTCGGGTATATATTGCTCATTACGCAATGAATGTTTGAATTAAGCTGAGCTCGCTGGCGGGCTCGCGGGCGGGCGACCCGTGGGACGCAGGCGACGGGCGGCGGGAGGCCGACGGCCAACAGCCGGCGGCAGGCGGGCGGCGCCGGCGAAATTTTTTTTATGTGAGGAAAGAAGGAGCTTCTAGCCACGACAATTGAACCGTGGCAAAAAAGGAGCTTTTAGCCACGACAATTGAACCGTGGCTAATAATTGCTGAAAACATGCCCATTAGCCACGATTTTAATTCGTGGCTAAAATGCGTGGCTAAAACTTTTTTGCCACGGATTCAGCGTGGCTAATACTATTAGCCACGTTCGCATTGCCCACGCCCATTTGCTGTGGGTAGGCCGTGGCTAAAAGGCTTTAGCCATGGTTTTGGACTTTTAGCCATGACAATCTGCCGTGGCTAAAAGTCTGTTTTCTAGTAGTATATTATCCTAGACAGACATTTCTATTTATTATTACCCTACTCGAGAATGTGGAAAGGCGCATACCTATCGTGATTTACACGAGATAATGAATGAGTGTGATTAATCCCTTGAATTTGCCGTATTCTGACCTGTTAGAATGTATGCATTGAGTGCACTCGATGCACTCGACGCTCTCAACGCTAGGAGTTAACTCAACACATTTGATGCCTAAAGTTAACTCAACGCTCTCAAAACCTGAATAATTTGTAACATCCCATTTCGCGTTAGGCCCTCATGCGCGTTCTCGGTCAAGAGAGTTGACTCAGGCTCGGGAAGCGTCGAGTGGGTCGAGTGTACTCGACGTATAGAGCCATTTTACTTAAGAAGATTTCTGGCTCGGGGCGTTGAGTGCGTTGAGTGGACTCAACACCACTAAACGCCATAAACTGATGTTAATTCGTCTAACACTAAATTCCTCAAGTGCCAATTCGTTAAACTGAGGTAAATTCGTCGAGTGCCAATTCGTCGAACGTTAAATTCATGGAACACTAATTCGTCGATCTGAGGATATTTCGTCGAACTTAGAATTAGTAGAACCGACTCAATGCTATTGGACTTAAAGGATTTTTAGAAACTGTCGGCGTTGAGTGCACTCGATGCCATTTGACAATTTAATTTGTGGCATTGAGTGGACTCGACACCACTTAATGCCATTTGAATTAGAAACATTTCTGGGATGATTGGCGTCGAGTGCGTTGAGTACACTCGACGACATTAGATGAAAGGCGTACAGTGCGTTGAGTGCACTCGACGCCACTCAATGCTTTTACTTGGATTATTCGGAGAACGACGGCATCGAGTGCGTTGAGTGCACTTGAGTGCGATGAGTGCTGTACTTGCAACGACGTTGAGTTGTGTCGACGAATCTCGACGATTTGTCGAGTAAGAATATTATAATCGACGATTTGAACTTGGGAAGTGCTGGACTATGTATGGCTTTGAGTGGACTCGACGAATCACGACGATTCGTCGACTAAGGATATAATACTCAACGATTCGTCGAGTAAGAGCTACTTACTCGACGATTTTGGACTTAGCAGATTTTCAGCCTCTGTTTCCTGATTCATGTACACGGTCTGAATCGGATTTTCGGGAATTGCACCAAACAAATAGATTGGACACGTCTTTTCATTATGACATATTTAAAGCTATAAATGGGTGGCACACTAATGCGGCGACACGTGGCAAGTGAGTTAAATCTAATACCTTGATTATAAAAGGAAGAAGCTGAAACCCTAGCCATCTCTTATCGTTCTTGCCAACCCGTTGCTGTACGAAATCGTCAGAGAGGAAGAGATCGCTGGAGTCGTCCGTTTCCGTGGAAAATGCCGACAACGAAGAGATGAACCATGCCGCCGATGAGGATGATAAACTCCATGACCGGAAACCTCGGAACCGCCGGAAATGAGGTGAGCTTTCTACCCTCTCTCTTGGTGCTAGATCTCCTGTTATTCCTAGGAGAGATATCAATTCAAAGGAGTTTTGATTCTTGAGAAGAAGTTTCCTAGGAGAATGCCATGCTACGACTGGTGTCCTAGAGATATGATGTCTTCGATCACTCCTTCCTTCTATGTGAAGATAGAGACTTGGTTTCGTGAAGAGAGTTGACCTTTGAGGGTGAATAAGGGAGGTGAAATTCTGGATGTGATTTGGGAATTTCGGTCGGAGGAGGAAGAAGAACCGATGACGTTCGTTTCGCTTTGAGATGCGCACAGAAATCTGTCTTCTGCATGCAACGATCATTAAGTACATTTTCAGGCATGATGCCGCCAGATCTGAGTTTTCGGCTAAACATGAAAGTCATAGCCCTTGGAAATATCTTTCCAATGGATGGTTACACGCCTCCATACGAGTCCCGTAGACTCGAGAATGGCTGATCGAATTGGTTGTACAGTCGGGTCCTTGTGTTTTATACTCTCGGGTTAGTATATGATTGGGCTTGGTGGAGTAGGGAAATTGCAAGTATAAATGTTGGGGTTTTGGGTGAATTTGGCCCCATGAGATTGTATTAAACAGATGATTGGGAAACACAACTTTGCATGATTATTATTTGGGGAATGGAACAGGTTTGGAAGAAGAGATGATGCTCTGTAAATGAACTATCTTTTTGTGGATGTGAATACCGTGATGGAAGCGTAATGGTTGGGGGATGCTTGAGCCTTGAAAGAAATCAGAAGAGATTGATGCTTGGTCATGAGGCTTGCCAAATAAGGAGAGTGTAAGGTGGTCCACTGCTGTGAGGTGTGTTTCCTCACGGGTAGCAGTGTGGATTGTATATTGTATGAGGTGGTTCGCACATGTGTTGATGATGAACCCTTAAGTGTCTTGGGGAACGAGATTGTGAAAGGGTGTAAGTGCGGGTGTTTGACCGCACTGGATTAGTAATGATGAAAAGAGATATAAGTGGACGGCTGACCTTGGTCCTTTGGTGATTTGTTCACAGAGGCACATTCCGTGCCAAAATGATGTGAAACTGCATGTGATGTGAGTCGACACGTGATGTCGTAATCCTGTGTTAATGATAGTGTGGCAGGTCTACGGGCTCGCCAGTCGTCACACCGACGGGAGTTGACAGATAGACTTCCACGGTTGGTCCTTGGTCCTCGGTGCTTACTTCCCTAGTCACCCTTCGTGCTAGTGGACAGTTGGCCTTGGTCAATTAGTGATTTGTTCACAGAGTCACCTTCTGTGCCACGATGATAGGCTAGTTTTGGCTGTGTTCTTGGTGCACATCTACCCGAGACCCCTCTGAGCCATAGTACGCATGTTATCTCCGCTATTGTGTTCTTAGCGTTGAGGCGTACATAGGCTTAGGCTTGGTAGTGTGGATGCCCGCTTAGTAGTGGAGAAGCCCGCTCCACTGTCACCACTTGGGTACGATGGTTGATGCCTGAGAGATTAATTACCTGCTCAAAAAGTGGTAACTACGAGTCTGTGTCGACATAGCAGTTGCATGTGCGTGATCATGGGTGAGTCATTGCATTGCATTCATATCATTACATTACATTGCATACACAAGATCCTTATCGTATAAGTTTGTATGGGCACTCTTATACGATGAGTTACTTTACTGTTGAGCTGATCCTGAACTTATATGTTTGTATGGGCATTCATATAAGTTGAGTTACTTTCTGTTGTAGCTCTATATTTTATACTGATGTTGATGGTAGAACTACTAGAGTAGATTACTTATTCTTTTGTTGTATTATTCTGATATACACTAATGCTATTACTCTTATACCATCTGTTTGCACTTCTGCTCAGTAATATATATTGTACCTTATTCTTTTCTCCGCTAGGTGCCGAGGAGTCTCCGGGGGAGCGGATGTGAATAATCCATCCTTCGACTGTTTAACTTAGAGGCCCAAGAAGTACTTGAGTTCACCCATACTGCTCTTTTCAAACTACCCTTACATAAGTTTAGCAAACTTCTTGCAAAGACCATTATCAGTAGGGCCAAAAATTATGTCATCTACATAAATTTAGACTAGGATTATCTTATTCTTGAATTCTCTTAGGAATAATGTCTTATCTATCTTCCATCTTGAGAATTTGTTATCAATAAGAAAGCTAGACATGATTTCATGCCATGCCCTAGGGGCCTATTTCAACCCATACAAAGCTTTTCTTAACTGAAATAGATAATCAGGAAAGTTAGGATTGATAAAATCTAAGGGTTGCTCAAAATAGACCTCTTTCAGGTCACCATTCAAGAAAGCTGACTTAACATCCATTTGGTAGACCTTAAATCCCTTCTATGCAGCATATACAAGGAGTAATCTTATAGCCTCTAGTCTAGCAATTGGTGTAAAGGTTTGATCAAAATCAGCACCTTCCTCTTGTCTATATTCTTTGGAAACCAGTATAGCATTGTTTTTGATGATAATACCATTTTCATCAAGCTTGTTTCTATAATTCCATTTAGTTCAAATACTGCTATGTCCATAAGGTCTGAGAACCAACTTCTACAAATTGCATCTCTTGAACTGATTCAGTTCTTCTTGCATAACCACAATTCAAAATCAGTCTATGTTAGGATCTTCAAACTTCTTGGGTTCAAATTGAGACAGAAAGCTTGAGTACATTGCAATGTTGAGGCTTTTGATCCTTGTTATAATACTGTGGCTTGCATCTCCAATGATTACATTTCTGGGATGATCTCTTAGGTATCTGACTGCAACTGACATTCTTTCTTCAACATCTTGAACCTCAACTTCAACTGCCTGAAGATCATGACGTAGGGTTATCCGGAAACGGAGATCTCCGCGAAGCTAACGCTCTCCCTACGCACAACACGTCGTAGATCTACCGCACCTACACAGCACCTATCGCCCACAATATTTCCTCGTCACAAAACGCAGCACAAACAACAAAGGAGGAATGGTCGACTCGAAAACAACGATCGGAAATTTGAGTCGGATTATTCCCCAAGAAAACACAAAGGTTGCCACTCCTTTTTGAGAGCAAGACCAAGGCTATAGGCCAAGATCCGCTCAAGCAAATAGGATCCACCCGATCCGGAAATAAAAGCCGTGCAACGGCGATTTCGATTCAAAACTTGCAGCGATTAAATTAAAGATCCGGAGAAAACGATGAGCGAAATCCACCACAACTAAAGAGAAGAAATCACACAAGGGAGGGGAAAGAGATTACCCAACCGGAAAACGTTCACACGAGATAACTGTGGGAGAATCACTCTCTCCACGGATCCACCGACGTCGCACCAAATGGTTTGCAACCTTCTTCCAAGGAGTCGCACCGAAGGAAGCCACGCCGGAGTCGCACCGAACGGGGATGGAGGAGGCAAGGCTTGGCTTCACACCAAAGGGGAGGGGGCGGCTATGGACTTCTCCATGGTGGCCGAAATTTCCACAAGGGGTTTTTTTTAGGTTTCTTTTCCAATTGCTTTAACTCTTCATGATAGCCTCCTTTAAATAGGAGTTACAAATAAGCCTTAGCCCTTCATGATGGAGATTTAATCTCATCCATCCGAATGGCTAATAGGAGTTACAAATAAGCCTTAGCCCTTCATGATGGATATTTAATCTCATCCATCCGAATGGCTAATTGCACACCAAAACTAAAATAGTTCAAATTGAAAATACAACAACACATGTAATGAATATAAAATTATCACATAAGCATAGGATAATTTTATATTCCAATTATAAAATAAAGTGCACGAAAAGGAAATAAATAAAACTAAGGCGTTGCCGTGGCGATAACACGGCGCGGGCGGAGGTTGTAGCGTAGCCGTCCGTTAGCGTCATCGTGCCGCCTCACGTCCTTGAGTCGTATGGCCTTAGCAACCGGATCATCAACAGCATCATCAGCATCGTCTTCAACCGGTGGAGGAGGGGCCGCGCCATCAATCCTCCCCCGCTCAAATGCACGCATCTCCGTTGCGTGGTCCAAGCGATAGCGGTGAAGGAGAGCGGCATCCAAACTATGCAGCTCCGTCTCGAGTACCCAAGAGTCATCCGAAGGGGGCCGATCACGCCAACGGATGAGAAAGCGGTGGGTGTCGCCATCAGCAGTGGTAACAGGCTCAGCATCAAGTATCATCTCTGGAGTGGAGAACGTCCGTGGAAACCTGGGGAACATATTAGCAGTAGGCAGGAAAGAAGGTAACTTACCATCCGATGATATACCCGTGGGGACCGAAAGAGAGAGATCATCCGTACTACCACTCCCCAACCCATGAGAATTTTTAGTGGGAGAAGAAGACGACAAAGAAATCAACTCTTGTGGTGGTGACACAAACATCGTTAAATCCAAAACATTAAAAATGGGGGAGATACCCCAATCAGCAGGCAAGTCCAAAATGAAAGCGTTGTCACCTAGCTTTTTAATAATCCGAAAAGGGCCGGCGCGCTTTGGTGCTAACTTTTTAACGGTTCCAGTTGGCAAGCGTTCGGGAACCAAACAGACTAAAACTAGATCGCCAATTTTGAAGTCTGATACTCTCCTATGTAAATTAGCGTGCGCTTGATAAGAGTCGTATTGCGTAGTCAAGGTGTCCCGTATACGTGCGTGTAAATCATGGATGTGCTGGGCGAAGGATTGTGCAAACTGACTTGCCTTGTACGTTGGGGGCAACGACACCAAGTCAAGCGGCACAGGAGCCTTATACCCGTGGACAATCTCATTTGGAGACAGACCCGTAGACCGATTCTTGGAATTATTGTAGGCTAATTGGGCATGGGGAAGGAGAAGATCCCAAGTGCTCTTGTGATCACTCACGAGGCATCGTAACAAATTTCCTAAGCTCCGATTAACCACTTTCGTCTGCCCATCAGTTTGGGGATGATAGGCAGAGGAAAACAATAATTTCGTTCCCATTAATATCCAAAGAGTCTTCCAAAAATAACTAGTGAATTTTACGTCCCTATCCGACACTGTGGTCTTGGGCACTCCACGGTGACTAACGACTTCTTTAAAATAAAGCTTAGCGACATGAGACGCATCATTTGTCCTACTGCACGGGATGAAATAAGCCATCTTTGAAAACCTATCCACAACTACAAAAATTGAGTCGTGACGGCGTAGGGTAATGGGGAGGCCTAATACAAAATCCATACTAACGTCGACCCAAGGCATGGAAGGAATAGACAAGGGTGTATATAATCCTACGTTGGTTTTACTACCCTTAGATACCTGGCATGTGCGGCAGCTACTCACTACCTGTCCCACCATAACCTTCAGTTTTGGCCAATAGAATTTGTCTTCGACTAACGTAATGGTCTTATCTCTACCAAAGTGGCCACTCAACCCTCCGCTATGCAACTCCCATATAATATGTAGTCGTAACGATGACTGCGGAATACATAGCTTCCCGTTCCTAAACAGGTAACCATCCTTGATGACGTATGCAGATATCGTCGTGGGGGAGCTATCCTGGGCAGATAAATAGAAGTCCTGGAAGTCAGGACACGTGGCGTACTCATCCTTAATCCGCTCAAAGCCTATAACATGTACTTCCATAGAGGTGAGTAAAAGCGTAAGACGACTAAGGGCGTCCGCGACTCGGTTATCGTCTCCCTTAAGGTGCTTGAGATTAAACGTGTAGCCTTGTAAGAAAGATACCCACTTAGCGTGTCGCGGGCTGATCTTATGCTGGCCGTTGATGAAACGTAGAGCCTCATGATCGGAGAGGATCACAAACTCCTTGGAGAGGAGATAGTGCCTCCAATGGTGTAGACATCGGACTACAGCATAAAATTCCCTATCGTAATTTGAGTAGTTCAGCTTAGGGCCGGACAACTTCTCGCTAAAATAACTAACGGGATGGCCCTCCTGGCTCAAGACACCTCCAATCCCGACCCCAGACGCATCGCATGTGAGCTCAAAGACTTTAGCAAAGTCAGGTAGACGTAAGACAGGTGCCTCCGTCATAAGCTGTTTGATTCGTTCAAAAGCATGGGTGGCGGACTTCGTCCACGTAAACTCTCCCTTCTTCATACAGTCCGTGATAGGCGCCATAATACTACTGAAGTCTCGTATGAAACGACGATAAAACGTGGCTAACCCATGGAAACTACGCACCTCACGTAGGGTGGTTGGCACGGGCCAGTCCTTAATGACCTGAACCTTGCCCAGATCAACTCGAATACCCTCAGAGCCGACTATATAGACTAGGAACTCTACCTCCGAGACATAGAAAGTGCATTTCTTAAGGTTAAGAAATAACGTCTCCTTCCGCAGGGTGGAAAGGATCACTCTCATGTGGGAGATGTGCTCGGTAGTAGAGGTGCTATAAATCAGAATATCGTCAAAGTAGACGACAACGAACTTTCCCATAAATGGCTGAAAGACGTGTGTCATCATCCGGGAGAAGGTACTAGGGGCATTGGACAACCCAAAGGGCATCACAAGCCATTCGTACAGACCATCCTTCGACTTAAACGCTGTCTTCCACTCATCGCCCTCTCGTATCCTAATCTGGTGATAGCCACTCCGAAGATCTAATTTGGAGAATACGGTGGCTCCAGACAAGAAATCCAACAAATCATCTAGGCGGGGAATGGGGAACCTATACTTGATGGTGATTTTGTTGATAGCCCGACTATCAACGCACATCCTCCATGTACCATCCTTCTTGGGGGCAAGTAGGGCTGGTACAGCACATGGACTCATACTAGTCCTAATAAAACCTTTCGCTAGCAAGCCCTCGATCTGAGACTGCAACTCTAGGTGAGCCGCGGGGTGGAGTCGATAATGGGGCTGGTTTGGCAAGGAAGACCCCGGGATGAGATCTATCGCATGCTGGATATTCCTAAGCGGGGGTAACGTGGGCGGCAACTCATCCGGGTACACGTCCCTATACTCTTCCAACAGTACCCGTAACTCACTAGGTAGCTCATCCAAAATGCTAGAATCGGGCTTCGCACTTAAGAGGACTAGCGCATACATAATTCCATCAAAGAACGGATCTCCCTCAAACTCTTTCCTACCAACGAGATTCAACGTTTTCCGTTCTACCGGGATAGTGGTGTCCTTAGCCAAGACTACGGGCTCCTTTGGGATGGTCGGCTTCAAAGTGATGGTTTTGCCATTGAATTTGAACTCATAAGTGTTGGCTCTACCAAAATGTGTAACATCACGGTCGTATAGCCAAGGGCGGCCTAACAACACATGGCAAGCGTCCATCGGAAGGACATCACACCACACCTCATCAATGTAGGATTTGAATGAGAGTGGGACCAGGCATCGCTTGGTAACGGGTACAGAGAGCTTGTTGATCCAAGCGACCTGGTATGGGGTCGGGTGTGGTTCCGTGATCAAGGACATACGTGCAACGGCGTTCTCAGATACGACATTCACGCAGCTACCACTATCAATAATCAACTTGCAAAGCTTCTCGCCACTCTTAAAAATCAGAGAAAATATGCTCGTCCTCTTCCAATCATCTAATGGATGAGGAGTGGTCAAAATACAACGCATCACCATAAGGGGGTGATCGTCTTCTAAGTCACTAGGGACTCCTTCGGGGTCACTCTCTTCTGCGGCCTCGTATACATAATCGTCAGGGTCGGTAGTTGGCTCTAACAAGGCTAGAGTTTTTGTCTTTGTTGGGCATTCGTAGGCATAGTGTCCTTGAATGCCGCAAGAGTAACAAGTGGTGTTAGCCTTGCTAACCTTCCCGATAGGGACATGCTCACTCGAAGGGTTCTTGGAGTTCCTAGCGGTGATCACGATTGATATACCCTTATCAGGATATGTGGAAGAAGATGCCCCAGTGGTGGACTTGTGCTTCGCATGAGCGTAACGGGAGTGAGCCTTAGAGGCTAGGTGTTTTTCAATGTCCAAGGCGGCATTGAAAGTCGTGCTCAAGTCCGTATGCCCATATCGCAAGAGCTTCCTTTGGATATCGGGGTTAAGGCCCTTTCAAAATCTAGATAAAGTGACTTCGGGGATCTCCCTAAGGTCACATCGCACCATTCGGTCCTTAAGTTCACCCATATATTCAGCTACCGAGCTTGAGCACTGCCGCAGAGTGGCAAGCTCATCGAACATCTGTGTCCGATGGTACGCAGGAACGTACTGATCGGTCAACAGGTTCTTCATTACTGACCAACCTATAAGGGGGGCTCCGTGTCCGGTTCCTAATCTTCGCTCCTCATTCAGCCAGAACGTCTTTGCACGACCTGTTAACTTCATCCGGGCAACTTGGACCTTTTGGGGATCCGTCAGGTTGTGCCACTCGAAGTAACACTCCATATCCACAGTCCAATTAAGGAAGATTTGGGGGTCTCCCATGCCATCATACGTGGGGGCATTTATCTTAATGGCCCTAGTGATGTCAAAGTCTCGCTCGGGGCGGTGTCCCCTAGGGGGCACCCGTGGGCAGTCCCCATCAGAATCCGAATCAGAGTTATGTTGGTGCCGGTTGGGCCGGTCAACATTAACGGGTGGCGGGGGTGGCCTAGCTTGGTTTTGTAGGATCTGGGCTAAGACGTTCCTAAGCTCAGCCATTTCAGCACGAAGACCCTCTATAGCCGCGGTGTTGGGATCACCATGCTCGTTCGCAGCCATACTAGACGTAGACGGGGTTGCGTACTCCGTTCCTAGCCTTGTGCGCATTCAGGTTTGGGAGGCCCCGGGCAAGATGAATTTTCCTAGCGCTGTAGCTATATTGAAAATAAGATATTTT
The DNA here is from genome assembly GCA_039583875.1 of Platanthera guangdongensis. Classification (NCBI taxonomy): domain Eukaryota; kingdom Viridiplantae; phylum Streptophyta; class Magnoliopsida; order Asparagales; family Orchidaceae; genus Platanthera; species Platanthera guangdongensis. Next base: position 133,459,830 of record CM077153.1, on the reverse strand, counting down.
TATATATTCCCAAAGTGAATAACACGTAGATCGTTAAAAAAATTGTTTTTTGAAATTTTGCTGAAAAATAAAGATTTCAGCCCGCTATTGGCAGACCACAGAAATAATATTTTTGATTTTTTTTTAGATCCGATCGACCAACAAGGAATGCAGAGAGGATGTTTTCAACATGGGAGTTGAAACGACCGCCTCTGATACCAAATTGATGTAGGGTTATCTGGAAACGGAGATCTCCGCGAAGCTAACGCTCTCCCTACGCACAACACGTCGTAGATCTACCGCACCTACACAGCACCTATCGCCCACAATATTTCCTCGTCACAAAACGCAGCACAAACAACAAAGGAGGAATGGTCGACTCGAAAACAACGATCGGAAATTTGAGTCGGATTATTCCCCAAGAAAACACAAAGGTTGCCACTCCTTTTTGAGAGCAAGACCAAGGCTATAGGCCAAGATCCGCTCAAGCAAATAGGATCCACCCGATCCGGAAATAAAAGCCTTGCAACGGCGATTTCGATTCAAAACTTGCAGCGATTAAATTAAAGATTCGGAGAAAACGATGAGCGAAATCCACCATAACTAAAGAGAAGAAATCACACAAGGGAGGGGAAAGAGATTACTCAACCGGAAAACATTCACACGAGATAACTGTGGGAGAATCACTCTCTCCACGGATCCACCGGCGTCGCACCGAATGGTTTGCAACCTTCTTCCAAGGAGTCGCACCGAAGGAAGCCACGCCGGAGTCGTACCGAACGGGGATGGAGGAGGCAAGGCTTGGCTTCACACCAAAGGGGAGGGGGCGGCTATGGACTTCTCCATGGTGGCCGAAATTTCCACAAGGGGTTTTTTTTAGGTTTCTTTTCCAATTGCTTTAACTCTTCATGATAGCCTCCTTTAAATAGGAGTTACAAATAAGCATTAGCCCTTCATGATGGAGATTTAATCTCATCCATCCGAATGGCTAATAGGAGTTACAAATAAGCCTTAGCCCTTCATGATGGAGATTTAATCTCATCCATCCGAATGGCTAATTGCACACCAAAACTAAAATAGTTCAAATTGAAAATACAACAACACATGCAATGAATATAAAATTATCACATAAGCATAGGATAATTTTATATTCCAATTATAAAATAAAGTGCACGAAAAGGAAATAAATAAAACTAAGGCGTTGCCATGGCGGTAGCACGGCGCGGGCGGAGGTTGTAGCGTAGCCGTCCGTTAGCGTCATCGTGCCGCCTCACGTCCTTGAGTCGTATGGCCTTAGCAACCGGATCATCAACAACATCATCAGCATCGTCTTCAACCGGTGGAGGAGGGGCCGCGCCATCAGATCATCTACCATTTCTAATCCGCCTGGACCTTCTGGAATGACCACATCCTCTTCTTGTTCAGCAGGAGGTGTGTCATTCATGCTCAGCTTGTCCATCCTCAAATCTGTACCAACAGTTCTAGAGGAGCTTGGCAGCTCACTGTGAATCATAGAGGTCTCATCAGACACTACATTAACAGACTCTTCTATACCTTAATTTTCCAAGTTGTAGACCATATAGGCTTTGTTGTGGTTGCTATACCTAACAAAAATTCCCTCATAGGATTTTGCAGTAAACATTATGAAGTAGAACTTCCCATTGTTTAGCACAAAACACTTGATTTCAAAGATTCTGAAAAAAGCAAGATTTGGTTTCCTGTCTTTCATAATCTCATACGGAGTCTTCTTGCGCTACTTGTTGATAGTGGCCCTATTTAGGACATGACAAACAATGTTCACTGTCTCAACCCAAAAATATTTTGGGAAAGAGGTGTCACTAAGCAAAGTCCTCTCAGCCTCTATGAGAGTCCTATTTTTTTCTCTCAATAATCCCATTTGAAAGTCCTTAGTTTCAAGAGAAGCTAAACACCTAGAGGGGGGGGGGGTGAATAGGTTTTTAAGTCTTTTTCTGCTTTTTCTATTTTAGGTGAGTTGTGATTTATTTAACCTTAGCTTTCAAGACAATCACAAACATCACACAGAAAATTTATAGTGGTTTCCTAGATTATGAGTACATTCACTGTCCCTCCCACCTTTCTAATAGTTTGTTAGACAAGGAAACTTCTCCAACTCGACTCAAAAGAGCTTACAACTCAGATCCCTCAGGATCTCTTAGACTCCTCCAAGTCCTACAGCTCAGGCATAAAGCCCTACCACTCAGAGATATAATCTCCTACCACTCAGGCCCACATGCCCTACCTCAGACTTTAACTCAAAGTCCTTATACTCAGATCCAAACCTAGATCCTACCTCAGATTAATCATTTGAATCCTACAACTCAGATCTACTGAAAGATCCTACACTCTGCCTTTATAAGTTTAGGCTTACACTCAGATCAAAATGATCCTATTGAAGAATAGTGGTTGGTTGATGATGTTTGACACCAGAGTTAGAGTCTCAATGTCTTTTCCTTCTGAATAGAGATTAACTCTGTCCACTCCCTTCACAGCTCCAAGAATGGTTCTTCAGGAAAGTTTAGCTTGAAATGTGAAATCACTGCATCTAGGGTTTGCCTTTATTGCAACTTCTACCTAAGAATATTTACTCTGAACTTGTTGTTGAAGATCAACAGCTAACTTATGCAATTTCAGATCAATGACTTGAACAACATCTTCAAGCTCCACATCTTAGTCGAGAGGAAGAAGATGAAGTTCAGATCTTTCCAAAAGTTAATTTCTTCTCACTGATTTGTTCTATTTCTATCCCGCCATCCAACAACTCTTTGAGCATTTGGCCCACCTGGATTTTATAGCTGCAGGTCCACTTTTGCATTAAATGCTGTGCAACAGGCAAGCGTCGCCATTTGTCATGTACTATAGACTTCCCACAACATTTGAATTTCTGCTGACATCATCACCTGTGGACTTAGTCAAATTCAGACAATTCAACATAGGCGTTGAGTGAAGGCATGCCACTCAACGCCAAAACACTTAGTCAGTTCTCTGCAAATACCAGACATTGAGTGATCAGTCATCACTCAACGAATATAGACTTTTGTGGTCTAAATGATTAGGAATTGAGTGAACGTTCATCACTCAACACATTTGGACTTAGCTAATTTTCTCTGTATGGTGGCGTTGAGTGAGTTGTCTTCACTCAATACTTTATGTCTTAGCCTACCATCTTATAGAGACATTGAGTGAACAACCTTCACTCAACGCTCATGTACTTAGTTGAATTTTCTTTAGATTTGGCGCTGAGTGAACAACCTTCACTCAACGCTTCTGGACTTAGATAAATTTTCTGTCTACATCTTCTGTGGCTTTGACATCATGAGTTCCACTCAACACTTTGCTCATTTGGCGTCGAGTGAGCTATCCTTACTCGATGCTTCTGGACTTAGCCAGCTTTCTTGGCAGATTCTTCTATGGATTTGACTGCTTGAGCTTTACTTGTAACGACCCCAGGCCCGAGCTCAGAGGCCCATGGGCTTGTCTCGTTCTGAACATCGCTACCGGGCTGCAGCCCAAGCACCCCAAAGCCTCTCCGCGCCTGTTTCTCGGCCCCGGTGCATTGTTGAGGCCAGGTCTCGAACCCATAACTCCCTTGATAGGCAACCTTCAACAGTTCCTATCACCAACTGAGCTGCAGCTTAGTTGGTGATAGGAACTGTTGAAGGTTGCCTATCAAGGGATTTGCGGGTTCGAGACCTGGCCTCAACAATGCACCGGGGCAAAGAAACATGAGCAGAGAGGCTTTGGGGTGCTTGCGCTACAGCCCGGTAGCGATGTGCAGAACGAGACAAGCCCATGGGCCTCTGAGCTCGGGCCTGGGGTCGTTACATAAAAAGTGCACTTTTTATTGTAACGTCCCCTGGGCCGTCCGTGGGACTCAGCCCACTAGGCCTCCGTTCGACCGTTACCGGGCTACATCCCAAGCACCCCAACCCCTCTCCCTCCACGGGCGGGTTGTTGGTGGCCACAACCTCCCTTTGATGAGTGAACTCGACAGTTAAGTTGGGCGGTACGGGGACTTCCCAGGAGGTCACCCATCCTAGTACTACTCTCGCCCAAGCACGCTTAACTATGGAGTTCCTTCACTTCTCATCACCAATTAAGCTATTTGTAATGACCCAAAAATCGTTATCGAGTTGGTCGCGTCCAAAAGAAATTTTGGTGCCTGTATAGGGGTACACGGCCTAGGACACGGGCGTGTCCAAGGCCGTGTCTGACATGGTGTTTTGGCCGATTTTATCCTGAGAAGGACACGACAAGAAACACGGCAGAATGACACGGGCGTGTGCCTACCCGTGTTCCCTAGAGTCGTGACGGTTGGCGTGACGGTTATTCGTGACACGCCTCCGGTCACGGGCGTGTCCGAGACACGACACGGGCGTGTCTTTCCCGTGTGGTTTTTCTGCGTTCGACAATCGTGCCAGGATCGAGGGACACGACTTCGGACATGGCCGTGTGCGAGGCCGTGTTCGGCCCAGGTTTGAGGATTTCTGTGTAGATCTGAGCCGTTCGTTTTCTTTAATTAAGATCTGATGGCCCAGACGTGTTCCTGCTCTGTTAAGGCCGGGAATGGTGGTTTAACTCCTCATTTCTCCCTTAAACATTCTCTTTCCAAGGAGTTAGAGCAAGGAGGAAGAAGGAGGAGGATTCCGACCGCCGACGGAGCATCAGAGCACCGTTTAGAGAACCGAGAGCGGATCCGTGGAGGAAATCCCATTGCGAAGACTTCTATCCGTGTATTTTTCCCATGGCGCAAAAGCGTACTACAAGGGTAACGATTCTCTTCTTGAGCATGTGAAGCTCTCTTCCTTTTTGCATAGGGAAACTCGCTCCCGTGAGTGTGCGGTGAGTATGCAGTGTTCCTTGGGGTTGACGGGAATAGTCCCTCTTGTGTTGCATATAGAGTCCGGAATCGAAGTACGGACATAGGTATTGTGTGTGAAGCCTACCCGGACATGTTGGTCTGGATCGGTGATGTTGCATTTGTTATGATTTGCCAGAGAAGACTCCGTGCTTTGGGTTTTCGGGTTTCTACGCGGTAGATTGTAGCAGGGATCCTTGGAGATTAACTCCAAGGCGCACCCGAAAAACTAAGCGGAATCGTTACTCTGCTAACTGGGTGGTCTGGGAACCGGCCTTGAACATAACTGGGTTATGTGATTGTTTGGAAATGGCAGGATCCGAGAGAAGCTTGGCTTGTGCGTACGTCTTAAGGTGTACTACGCGTTATGAGCAACAGGCAAGTGGAATCGGACCTGTGCTATGTGGTTCGGTGCGAGAGACCCAAAAAGGGGACTGGCCGTTGACATAGTCGGGAGCCTTAGACAGTGGTCAGAAAGGTTAAAATGCTCACATTGTTGCCATCCCGGAGGTGGTGGTGAAGACGCTGAAGTGTCAGGATTCACCGATAATGTGCCCTGAGTGCACGGGGTGTTTCGCCGTGCGAGCCTACACCTGTGGCTAGCATGTGTGTACTATATTATTTTAGCTGGGCTACTGAATTGCAGGGAAGGAGCACCGCCGTCTCGAGTTAGGGGCGGGGTCGTTATAATTTGGTCGGCTTTTGGCTGACCGTTGCTTTGTTTGCCACCGTGCGGTGGAATGTTGCTTGCAGGTGTTGCAGAGCCGAGTACCAAATAGCGGGCTGGAGCCCATATTGCTGTGCTGGCCCTAGAAGGCCAAAGCGAATAGTTGTACTTTTTTTATGTCATGTGTGGCCGGCCTGCGAGCTGATGTATGGAAAACATTATTTAATTAAGTGAACCTCTGTAAGGCCATAAGGCCGTGTACCTTTCTGTGTATATGTTTTCATTCCAGTTAAAGTGGTGTTGGACATTCATGTTATTTAGATACAAGTTTGGGTTCTTTCAACTGTTTAAAAGCTTCTGTTAGAATGCTCTGTGTTAGGACGAGTAGTCTTAATTGGATAGTTTGATTATTCATACGTAACCCTTCCGACTGTTCGTGGTATATGGTGTCGGGTTCCAGCTGGACCTTTTATTATATGCCATACGACAGATGGGGGTGTTACAATTTGGTATCAGACTTCTAGTTACGGTCAGGCTTAAATGAATTCGTGGGCGAATTCTTTTAAAGGGTGATGAGCACATGTGTGCGTCATTGTTATAACATCAAAAAAAACCCATGAATGTCCACTTAGGAATGAAAAATACACTTGTTTTGTGGAAACTGAGTGTTCTAATGATTGCTTTTAGCAATTTTTGTGTCGTCTAATCTAGGTTCTTTGATATTATAGGCAGCTATGAGCGGTGCTGGTCAATCGGATCGTCCGCAATTGGCGGAAAGTAATGCACCGAGGGATGTGCCTGCAACCCCTCCTTCAGCAGAAACTATCAGTTTGGTGGTTGAAGCAGTTTTTGCCATGATAAATGCCCAACCTGCAGGGCAAATGCATCACACACCTCCTGTGAATGAGCAAGAACCGGTTAGGGTGGCAGAGCCGAGAGTGGTGGAGCGCTTGGTGGTGGATCAGGTAGAGCCGAGGAGGGCTACGGAGAGACAACTCAAGCATGTAATGGGATTTAATCCTCCGAGGTTCGATGTGGTTGGAACGCCAGCTCAAGCTGAGGATTGGCTCTCTACGATAAAGAGGGTCTTGCTGACCACGTTAACGGAAGAATGGCAGAAGACCACCATAGCGACCTTCCTTTTGGATGGTGAGGCGAGGCTGTGGTGGGATGCGTTAGAGTTTCATCTCTTAGTGGGAAGGCAGCTTGCTGATGTGCCTATGGAGGAATTCTCAAGATTGTTCTTGGCCAGATATATACCCTCTTCTCAGAAGCTTGAGATGGAAAATCAGTATCTTGGGTTGACTCAGGGAGCCAGAAGCGTGGACGAGTATCTCCACGAGTTTACACGGTTGGGTCGGTATGCTGGTGCTATGTTTACGGAAGAAGAGAGGAAGACCAACCGATTTTATGCGGGTCTATGCGGTGACCTATGTTACTCCTTGCTGGGCCTAAGGCGCATGGCTTCCTAGCCTTGGTCAATTCGGCCCGGTCATTGGAAAAGGTTGTGAAGAAAGTCCAAGAGAAGAAGGACCTAGGGGAAAAGAAGGCAGAGTTCAAAGTGCCAAATGCAAAGTCAGGATTCCGCAGATGGAGCAAGAAGCAGAAGACTTCGAACTCAACCCCTTCGTCTGGTTCGTCGGGGGCAACCACAAGTCGAATTCCAGGAGCTTGCTACAACTGTGGGAAGACAGGGCACTTTGCTCGTGAATGTTGGAGCGGACGTGCAAAGTCCGAGAGGAAGCTTGGAACGACCTATGAAGAGAAAGGGAAGGCGGTGGAATCAACCGCGTCCCATCATGCTCCATCCCAGCCTAGAGTTTATAATCTTGGTCTGCAAGAGGCCATGAAACAAGCTGATATGGTGACAAGTATGAGTTAAATTATAGTAGTTTAACTTTATGTAGTTGTTACCTTTTTATACGTTAGCTTATGTTTGTTGGTGTTAGGCTTCGTGTTGATTTTCGATCGTCCGGAAAGAGCCCTGTTTGATACGTGAGCATCGCATTCCTTCTTGTCCGAAAGGTTCATATCACACGTCGGGGCCCCTTCCTCGATGGAAAAAGACAGGTTGGATGTGTTGTTGCGCAATGGGTGCTCAATGCGAGCGGACAAGTTCTGTGTGGTAAAGATTCGGATTGGGGACCAGGAGTTTGATTTGCGAGCGTTGGTTCTACCGTTATTGGAGTTCGACGTAATCTTTAGTATGGACTGGCTCTCGGAGCAGCGAGCTTACATCAATTGCAATCGAAAGGAGGTTAAGTTGGGACTGCATACTGAACGGGAAACTATGTTTGCGGGCATGAAGGGGTCGGGTAAAGTTTTGATGTCGACCCTTCAAGTGATTAAGGCGGTTCGGTCTGGTGCAGAGCTGTTCATCACTTTAGTTCAAGCTTCAACGCCTAGGCCAAGTCTAGACAGTATCCAAGTTGTGTCCGAGTATCCTTATGTGTTCCTAGATGATCTCCCAAGAGCACCTCCTCAGCGGGAGATTGATTTTACCATTGAGCTCGTACCGAGTGCCAAAGCGGTGTCACGCTCTCCATATCGGATAGCGCCGCGAGAGATGGCGGAGTTGAAGGTGCAAATGCTGGAGTTGTTGGAGCAAGGGTATGTGCGTCCAAGTTCGTCGCCTTGGAGCGCACCGGTTCTTTTCGTTAAGAAGAAAGATGGGAGCTTGCGACTCTGTATTGACTATCGGGAGTTGAACAAACTTAAGAAGAAGAACAAATATCCGATCCCCAGGATCGACGATCTTTTTGATCAATTGGTTGGGTCAACAGTATATTCGAAGTTAGATCTGAAGTCTGGTTACTACCAATTAAGGATAAGGGAAAGAGACATCCCTAAGACAGCGTTCAACACACAGTTTGGGCATTACGAGTTCACGGTCATGCCGTTTGGGCTGACCAATGCGCCATCCATGTTTATGGATTTGATGAACAGGACGTTCAGAGAATACCTGGATCATTTCGTGATCGTATTTATCGATGATATCTTGGTATATTCGCAGTGTGAGGAGGACCATTACAAGCATCTACACATGGTGTTGGAGACCTTGAGGAGGAATCAGGTTTATGCAAAGTTCTCCAAGTGTGAGTTCTGATTATCCTCAGTAGCGTTCCTTGGTCATGTTGTTAGTGGAGAAGGGATAGTGGTGGATCCGACGAAGATAGCAGCGATACGGGAGTGGCCTGTATTGTCTTCAGTGGCGGAAGTTCGGAGCTTTCTAGGGCTTGTCGGCTACTACAGGCGCTTCGTAGAGAACTTCTCGCGGATAGCGTTACCACTCACGACGTTGACAAGGAAATACCAAAAGTTCGTGTGGTCGCTGGAGTGTGAGCAGGCTTTTGAAGAATTGAAGAGGCGGTTGACCACGACGCCTATTTTGCGTTCGCCGAGCGGAACCAAAGGGTTTGAGATTTATAGTGATGCTTCATGCAGTGGTTTGGGCTGTGTTTTACTACAGCATGGGAGCGTGATAGCCTATGGTTCACGACAGTTGAAGGTTCACGAGAGAAATTATCCGGTCCATGACTTAGAGTTAGCGGCCGTGATATTTGCTCTAAAGCTGTGGAGGCACTATCTGTACGAGGTTAAGGTCGATATATACACCGACCATAAAAGCCTGAAGTACCTGCTAGATCAGAAGGATCTGAACATGAGACAGCGAAGGTGGATGGTATTCTTGGGGGACTATACCTTCAAGATACATTATGTACGTGGGAAAGGAAACGCGGTTGCGGATGCGTTGAGCCGCAGGGCTCCTGCGTGAGCCAGTTGGTTATCAGTACATGATGAGAGATTGGTCGGTGATTTGGAGGCATTAGAGATTTCCTGCGTCGATAAGCAGTCTAGTGCCGGGGCGATATTGTGTTGGACAGAGGTGCAGTATGAACTGGCTGATAGAGTCCGACGGGCTTTGATTCAGGATAGCAGCATGAAGCAGATCTTGGATGAATCTTTGGATGAGTCAAATTCCCAGTTTGTGGTTGAGGATGGACTGCTAAGGAAGGACGGTCGTCTATGCGTCCCTAGTGCGGATAATCTTTGGGAGGAGTTGATGTACGAGGCTCATCATACCAAGTACTCAATTTACCCGGGTAGCACGAAGATGTATAGAGACATGAAGAAGTTATTCTGGTGGCCAAGATTAAAGAAGGATGTAGCACTTTATGTGGCCAAGTGCCAAACTTGTGCCTTGGTGAACGCGGAGTGCCAGAAGCCCAGAGGCTTCCTAAAGTCCTTGCCTATTGTTGAGTCCATTTTATATACCTATTTTCGGACTCATCTGGGTTAGTTTTAACGCGTTTGCACTTCACTTTTAGTTCTATATCGTTCATATTTCATTTTATCTTTATTTCCATAGGAAGTGCACATTTATGCCCGTGGTTGTGTATTTTGTTATTTTTATAGTTTGTACTCCTTTGTGTGATTGCCTGGAATGTCTGCACATATCAGTGATTGGTTTTTTCCTTTCGGTAAAGAGGTCGTGTGCGTGTTCTGGGATGCTTGTGAAACAGGAATACTGCGCACAATCATGGGATCTAATGCACATGACCACTGGTCGTGCGCCCCTGCTCGTGCGCACTACTCTACGTTTTCCAAAATCAGCTTGGGGTAAGCGCACGACTAGTGGACATAATGCGCACGACCACCAGTCGTGCGCCACTGATCGTGTGCATTGATTCCTCTTTTCTGGAGTCCTGTCTGGGGTAATCGCACGACCATTAGACTTAGTGCGCACGACCATTGATTGTGCGCCACTGCTCGTGCGCGTTATCCCAGTTCTTCTTCCTGATCTTCCATGCCAGTGCGCACGATCACCGGACATAGTGCGCACGACCACTGGTCGTGCGCCTGTGATCGTGCGCATTGTTCATTTCTGCTTTGTATAAATAGTGCAGGTCTCGCCCTAATTGAGAGAGGATCCAGAGCTCGACATTTCTCTGCCATTTTTTGTCTCCGACGAAGGTTTCCGCCGTTCCCCTTCATCTTCCACCCTAGGGAGGTGCTCCGGGCAAGCTTTCACCGCCAAATCCAAGCCGGAGCTTCCTCTCGGCCTCCTCCTTCATCCTTGAGCTATAAGAAGAGCTTGACCTAGCTTTCTCCATCAAGTTAGAGGAAGTTGTGCCATCCTCCACCGGATCGTGACACGAAGAAGACGGGCCATTGGAAGGTGGTGACAGCCCTTCTCTACCCCGGACGCAGTTGCAGACCGAGCTTGGACGCAGATTGACAACCCGACGATTCCAACCGTGAATCCTCAACAAGACTTCAGATTCGGTCGATTTCGCACACTCTTTTCTTGTTTCGTTGTTGAATGTGTAGTTGAACTCTTGTATATGATGAAGTATGCTTAGTTTGTAAAACGTTTATATTCAATCATGTCTATGTGATTTTGTATGTTTTCGTTATTTACTTGAGGTGTGCCATAGTCCATGCACCATCCATCCACCCTTGCTGCACTAGCAATTGCTAGTGTCGTGCATAGCGAAGAGGTGCTTTTGACCCTCATTCCGCCATTCTCACCACCTCATCCGCAAGCCTACTCGTCCATCTGCCCAACGATTCGGTGCATAGCGGCCCGAGTAGTCTTCCATCCCGCCTGGCGAAGCATCGCATAGCGGCGTTGCATATGATTAGTTGATAGTGTTTTATTTTCTTTGTCCGTAATATCAAAACCCCCATCGATACCTCCGACCTAAGGACTTCAATCTCAAGTCCTCCTCGAAATTAACTCCACCTTACTGTGTTCCTTGAGAGATCGATACTTGGGAAAACTCGCCCATTTTATATTACTTGTGCGACCGGTTCACTGCCGTGATCTTTAGCATCAAGTTTTTGGCGCCGTTGCCGGGGAACACAGTCGTGTGAGTTTTTGGAGAGGGAGAAAATAGATTGAAGCCCTTTTCCATTTGTGCATTTCATTTTTTTTTATTTATTTGCTTTGGTTTTTAGAATTTTTATTTTGCTTACTTCTTTTTGCCCATTTCTGATTTTTGATTTAGATAGCCGATCTGTGCTATTTTTATTTTAGCTGTGTAACATTTTTTCAGCACTTATTTTTGTTCGCGATGGATCCTGATGCTGAGTGCCGTCTACTTGACACTTTGCGTCGATCCATCTATGTCATTGCTGTTATGAATGCCGAGCATTGCATTCGGTGTTTGTTATGTCAAGGTGTGGGCCATATGTTGAAGGATTGCCCTTGTTTGTGCAAGACTTCTCCCTCTGAGGGCGTGTGCACAACAACCTCCCGTTCGCGGAAGACTGTTGTGGACAGGCCTACCAGGGTGTTGTCTGGCCCATACACTGACATAACACAACTTGCTCATTCTTTACCCGTTGAGATTACTGAAGAATCTCTGGCCGCATACAGCTCTTTCATGGGTCCCTCGATCCATTTTTATGAGCTTCCCTTGAGTGATGATGATCACTCTGGTGTTAGCCAAGAAAAAGAGGAGCAGAAACTCATGGACGCTCCTGTATGGGACGATGAGATTGTTCCGATCGTCGACGGGGTGGCGTCTGCGAATGACTGTGCGAGGGGGCCTTCTCATTCAGTGCTTGATTTTGAGAGCAGCCTTGCCCCTCCGCAATTTTTGCTGGATTGTGTTACTCCATTTTTGTGTGAGTCGGTTGATGATGCCGTATTTGTGGATGATTTAGTGCCCGAGGTTGCGCCGAAGTGGGATGATGATTCCTCTACCTCCGACGGAGAAGGTGGATCTTCGGAACACTATGACGCACCCCGGTGGGATGAGGAATACCCTCTTTTTGATGTGGAGGTTTGCACCTCCTTATTGAATGAGGCCGTTCCTCTTACCACCGCGGACCTCGAGTTCTCTGATTCCCCTCGGTACGACTCATATGACACCGACAGTGATCTCTGCTTGGATCCTGCTGGGAGTGAGACCGGGACCACTTCCCCTATTTCTGATTATTTTAGTTCTTCTTCTCCTTTATTTCTTGATCCCTCTTCTTTATCTGAGCCTGGGCGGGTTGAGTCTCCGCAGGAGCTTCAGGAGGACTTGGAGCTTTCAGCTCGAGTCATCGATGATAGCATCCTCTCTCGCGAGGAGGTTGATTCCTCCTCTGTTGAGGAAGCTCCATTGATTTCTTTCTCCTCCTGCCTTCTCCCTGTAGTAGACAATACCTTGCTGGGCAAGGATTCATTTTGTCGTGAGATGAGTGAGGACCAGGCCTCCTACTCATCCTACTTCCTATTTCCTCTGCCTGCGAGGAGCAGGTATGATTATTTAGGCAGAGGGGTAACTGCTCTATCACCGTATCGGTACCCGTTACCAAAATAGATATTGGAACAGTTACCTGTGCATTTTTCTTTTCATAGGCCCATTAGCTAGAACCTTTTTGTAGCCGAATAAGTCGTGCTGGGATGACAATAACCCCAGTACTTATATTTCATTTCCTGTATTTTTATTTTTCATGTCTATTTTAGTTTTAGCATTTCTTTTTGTATATTTTGTTTTGTTTTTGTGGAGCTCACCCCTGCAGGTATTCTTGACAACTTCGTGTTGGCGGGGTTGTGATTCTTCGTATGGTGGGCCTGCTTCAGGTTTCCACGTGTCTTCTGGTATGCTCACTAGCTGAGCATTGGGTAACCTCTTCCCTGAGCTCTTTATGATTTTAATTTCTCTATCATATGCTATGTAGTTTAGTTTAAGTCTGGGGGAGAGCTAGTTTTGTTACCTTTTGCACGTGCACATCTCATGTGCATACTAGAAGCTTTTATAGTTTTATTTTGATTAGTTCATTGAACTGCACACCACTGCACCCACATGAGCGCGTGCTTAGCTTTTTGCGTGCTGCGAGTTAAACTCGTTTCTTTTGTATGATTTGGGAAAATTATGGTGCTGACATAGGATTATGAGACGGAGTAAATTGTTGACCTTGCTGTGCTCCTAGTCAACTGCTCTCGTCTCGTGTAGAAATTGGAGTAGATTTATTTTTTTTGTATGCTTTTAGTTTTATATTTTTCTAATTGCGTAAATACTTTTTATTCTACTCAAAAATTTGTGAATATAGTGTGAATCCGACGATAGCTTAGGGATGTCTGTAGACGGCCGTTAGTTTTGTATTGCTTGAGTCTGGAGGATGGATAGTCTTTCTCGTTGGCTAAGAACTTGCCCCAAGCTATTCTTGAAGCATGGGTATAGGTTAGTTCACTCGCATGAGCGTGATGTAGGTCATCATTTTGGCTCGATTGAGCTTTGTACCATTCCTAACGTCTTGTCCTCGCTAGCCCCGTTGTGCCTACCTCTCCTTTTGATTCAGCTCCACCATGATTTCACCAAAAGCCTCATAGCCGATCCTAGTCGCACACCCAAGTTGAGCTTTAGTGTTTACATTTTAATGTTGGGGTGCGATGTGGTGATTTTACTTGTGATTATGTGGATATGATCCAATGTTATATTTGCTGAAATTGCAAAAGAAAAAATAAAATAAAAAGATGATTTGAATAAAGAAAGAAAAAAGAAAGGTAAGAGTGAAAAGAAAAAGTATAATTGAAAATCCTATTCGAGTTGTGATTATTTTTGGAGTAGGCGGTGCACACACCCATATGTTAAAAGTTAAGTTTGGGGGTGTGGTGTACCCGCATGTATTTTGTTTAGCTGATGGATTCTTTCTTTGATAGCTCATTTGGGTTAGGTGCATAGCCTTCCTGTTTATCTTTGTTTACCTCACCAAAACCCAAGCCCCATCTCTTCACCTAAAGTCCTACTGATTCGTGTGTGAACCAAACCAGTGCCGTGGAGAGAATGCGAAGGGGCAAGCATATGGTCACCGACATTGGTGGATTCCTTTGGAGGTTATCCGGAGCCCCGATCTTTGGCAATGCTCGCCTAGTGATTAGTCTACTTTCTCCCTACGCGTGATCGGGTGATTCACCATGATTCTATTTTTGAGTAATAATAAAATGTTGATACGCATTGTGAAAAGTATAAACTATTTTGTATACTTAGAAATTTCTTCTATTATATTTTTACGCGTGCGAGCATGCGACTTCGCATGGTACTCTGTATCGCAATTTCTTTGTTAACTAGTATTTTTCCCTATCTGCTTAGATTTTGTTTGCTCGGGACGCGCATACAGTTAAGTCTGGGGGGTGTGATGAGTCCATTTTATATACCTATTTTCGGCTCATCTGGGTTATTTTTAACGCGTTTGCACTTCACTTTTAGTTCTATATCGTTCATATTTCATCTTATCTTTATTTCCATAGGAAGTGCACATTTATGCCCGTGGTTGTGTATTTTGTTATTTTTATAGTTTGTACTCCTTTGTGTGATTGCTTGGAATATCTGCACATATCAGTGATTGGTTTTTCCTTTCAGTACATGGGTCATGTGCGTGTTCCGGGATGGTTGTGAAACAGGAATACTGCACACGATCATGGGATCTAATGCACACGAACACTGGTCGTGCGCCCCTGCTCGTGCGCACTACTCTACGTTTTCCAAAATCAGCCTGGGGTAAGCGCACGACCAGTGGACATAATGCGCACGACCACCGGTCGTGCGCCACTGATCGTGTGCATTGATTCCTCTTTTCTGGAGTCCTGTCTCGGGTAATCGCACGACCATTGGACTTAGTGCACACGACCACTGCTCGTGCGCCACTGCTCGTGCGCGTTATCCCAGTTCTTCTTCCTGATCTTCCATGCCAGTGCGCACGATCACCGGACATAGTGTGCACGACCACTGGTCGTGCGCCTGTGATCGTGCGCATTGTTCATTTCTGCTTTGTATAAATAGTGCAGGTCTCGCCCTAATTGAGAGAGGATCCGAAGCTCGACATTTCTCCGCCATTTTTTGTCTCCGACAAAGGTTTCCGCCGTTCCCCTTCATCTTCCACCCTAGGGAGGTGCTCCGGGCAAGTTTTCACCGCCAAATCCAAGCCGGAGCTTCCTCTCGGCCTCCTCCTTCATCCTTGAGCTATAAGAAGAGCTTGACCTAGCTTTCTCCATCAAGCTAGAGGAAGTTGTGCCATCCTCCACCGAATCGTGACACGAAGAAGACAGGGCATTGGAAGGTGGTGAAAACCCTTCTCTACCCCGGACGCAGTTGCGGACCGAGCTTGGACGCGGATTGACAACCCGACGATTCCAACCATGAATCCTCAGCAAGATTTCGGATTCGGTCGATTTCGCACACTCTTTTCTTGTTTGGTTGTTGAATGTGTAGTTGAACTCTTGTATATGATGAAGTATGCTTAGTTTGTAAAACGTTTATATTCAATCATGTCTATATGATTTTGTATGTTTTCGTTATTTACTTGAGTTGTGCCATAGTCCATCCACCATCCATCCACCCTTGCCGCACTAGCAATTGCTAGTGGCGTGCGTAGCGAAGAGGTGCTTTCGACCCTCATTCCGCCATTCTCACCACCTCATCCGCAAGACTACTCGTCCATCCGCCCAACGATTCGGTGCATAGCGGCCCGACTAGTCTTCCATCCCGCCTGGCGAAGCATCGCATAGCGGCGTTGCATAGGAGTAGTTGATATTGTTTTATTTTCTTTGTCTGCAATATCAAAACCCCCATCGTTACCTCCGACCTAAGGACTTCAATCTCAAGTCCTCCTCGAAATTAACTCCACCTTACTGTGTTCCTTGAGAGATCGATACTTGGGAAAACTCGCCCATTTTATATTACTTGTGCGACCGGTTCACTGCCGTGATCTTTAGCATCACCTATCCCGGAATGGAAATTCAACGACATTTCTATGGATTTTGTGCATGGTTTGCCAAAGTCGCAGAGGGGAAACGACGCCATCTGGGTGGTCGTAGATAGGTTGACGAAAGTGTCGCATTTCATCCCGAATAGGAAGGAAGATCCAGTGGAAAAGTTAGCCAAACTTTATGTGGATAATATTGTACGGTTGCATGGTGTGCTGCGCAGTATTTTTAGTGACTGAGATGGACGCTTCACGTCGAACGACTGGAGGCTGGTGCATAATTTGTTGGGAACTAAGCTGAGTTTCAGCACAGCTTTCCAGCCACAGACGGATGGTCAAACCGAGAGGGTCAAGAGGACGATGGAGGACATGCTTCACATGTGCGTCCTAGATTTCAGAAAGCATTGGGAGGATCACCTGTACATGGTGGAGTTTGCGTATAACAACAGCTTTCAAGCGAGTATTGGAATGACACCTTCTGAGGCCTTGTATGGGAGGAGGTGTCGTACGCCGTTGTCTTGGTTGGAGACAGGCGAGTCGAAGTTGTATAAACGTCAAGTGGTGGAAAACGCCACTTCAATGGTACGTAGAATTCAGGAAAGGTTGAAGATCGCTCAGGACAGGCAAGCAAAATACTATAACGCCAAGCATAGGAACGCAGAGTTCGGTGTTGGCGACTGAGTGTATTTAAAAATCAAGCCGTTCAAGGGTGTTTCGTGTGTTCGACACTTGAAGAAGTTGAGTCCAGGATACCTTGGACCATTTGAAATCCTGGAGCGTGTTGGCGAGGCAGCGTATAAATTGAAGCTGTCGGTGGAGTTGAGTGGGCTACACGATGTGTTCCAAGTATCGGTGCTGCGGAAGGCTGTGCAAGAGACTTCGAAGGTAGTTGCGGTTGATCAAGTTCCAGTGGTTTATGAGTTGACGACAAAGGTCAAGCCTATACGTATAGAAGACGTTGAGGTCAAACGACTCCGCAACAAGGAAATCCGAATGGTTAAGGTTCGTTGGGATAACTGCGGACGTGAGGAGCTTTCTTGGGAGCGAGAGCAAACTATGTTGGAGGAATATCCCGAATTATTCCGCCCAGGTAACATTTAATTTTTGTATACCTTTTCTTAATTTTGGGACGAAATTACTTACGGGGGGGGGGGGGGGGGGGGGGAGATTTGTAACGCCCCAAAAATTGTTATTAAGCTGGTCACGTCCAAAAGTAATTTTGGTTCCTGTATAGGGGTACACGGCCTAGGACACGGGCGTGTCCAAGGCCGTGTCTGGCATGGTGTTTTGGCCGATTTTATCCCGAGAAGGACACGACAAGAAACACGGCAAAATGACACGGGAGTGTGCCTACCCGTGTGAGTACCCGTGTTCCCTAGAGTCGTGACGGTTGGCGTGATGGTTATTCGTGACACGCCTCCGGTCACAGGCGTGTCCAAGACCCGACATGGGCGTGTCTTTCCCGTGTGGTTTTTCTGCGTTCGATGATCGTGCCAGGATCGAGGCACACGACCTGGGACACGGCCGTGTGCGAGGTCGTGTTCGGCCCAAGTTTGAGGATTTCTGTGCAGATCTGAGCCGTTCGTTTTCTTTAATTAAGATCTGACGGCCTAGGCGTGTTCCTGCTCTATTAAGGCCGTGAATGGTGGTTTAACTCCTCATTTCTCCCTTAAGCATACTCTTTCCAAGGAGTTAGAGCAAGGAGGAAGAAGGAGGAGGATTCCGACCGCCGGCGGAGCATCGGAGCACCGTTTAGAGAACAGAGAGCGGATCCGTGGAGGAAATCCCGTTGCGAAGACTTCTATCCATGCATTTTCCCATGGCTCAAAAGCGTACTACAAGGGTAACGATTCTCTTCTTGAGCATGCGAAGCTCTCTTCCTTTTTGCATAGGGAAACCCGCTCCCGCGAGTGTGCGGTGTTCCTTAGGGTTGACGGGAATAGTCCCTCTTGTGTTGCATATAGAGTCCGGAATCGAAGTACAGACATAGGCATTGTGTGTGAAGCTTACCCGGACATGTTGGTCTGGATCGGTGATGTTGCATTTGTTATGATTTGCCGGAGAAGACTCCGTGCTTTGGGTTTTCTGGTTTCTACACGGTAGATTGCAGCAGGGATCCTTGGGGATTAACTCCATGGCGCACCCGGAAAACTGAGCCGAATCATTGTTCTACTAACTTGGCGGTCTGGGAACCGGCCTTGAACATAACTGGGTTATGTGATTGTTTGGAAATGGCAGGATCCGAGAGAAGCTTGGCTCGTGCGCACGTCTTAAGGTGTACTACGTGTTGTGAGCAACGAGCAAGTGGAATCGAACCTTGGATATGTGGTTCGGTGCGAGTAACCCAAAAAGCGGACTGGCCGTTGGCATAGTCGGGAGCCTTAGACAGTGGTTAGAAAGGCTAAAATGCTCACGTTGTTGCCATCCCGGAGGTGGTGGTGAAGACGCTGAAGTGACAGGATTCACTGATAATGTGACCTGAGTGCACGGGGTGTTTCGCCGTGCGAGCCTACACCTGTGTCTAGCATGTGTGTACTATATTATTTTAGCTGGGCTAATGAATTGCAGGGAAAGAGCACCGCCGTCCCGAGTTAGGGGCGGGGTCGTTATAATTTGGTCGGCTTTTGGCTGACCGTTGCTTTGTTTTCCACCGTGCGGTGGAATGTTGCTTACAGGTGCTGTAGAGTCGAGTACCAAATAACGGGCTTGAGCCCATGTTACTGTGCTGGCCCTAGAAGGCCAAAGCGAATAGTTGTACTTTTTTATGTCATGTGTGGCCGGCCTGCGAGCTGATGTATGGAAAACATTATTTAATTAAGTGAACCTCTATAAGGCCATAAGGCCGTGTACCTTTCCGTGTGTTTGTTTTCATTCCAATTGTAGTGGTGTTGGACATTCATGTTATTTGGATACAAGTTTGGGTTCTTTCAACTGTTTAAAAGCTTCCGCTAGAATGCTCTGTGTTAGTACGAGTAATATTAATTGGATAGTTTGGTTATTCATACGTAACCCTTCCGACTGTCCGTGGTATATGGTGTCGGGTTCCAGCTGGACCTTCTATTATATGCCATATGACGGATGCGGGTGTTACATTACTCAATGCTTCTGTACTGGGCGTTGAGTGAACTGCCTTCACTCAACGCTTCTGAACTTAACCAAAATTCTTGGCAGCTTCTCTCTGTGGCTTTGTCTGCTTGATCTTTACTCAACGCATAAGGCTATCTGGAATTGAGTGAGCTATCTTCACTCAATGCCTGTGGTCTTAGATAGATTTTTTTCTTTTTCAGCATTCTTCCACGTGTCCACCTCTCATTGCTACTTAGACAACTTGTCAAATAAGTGTAACAAGTAACCACCTGCATTCAAAGGACTTATAACATGCATCAGATACAAAATATGTGTATACCATTATCATGTAGGCCTTCTTCAAATCTGAGACTTTGTGATCAATGGACCCAACAATCTCCCCCTATTTGAAACCTTAGACAATGATATACACCAACACATAAACAACATATTACTCATTTAAGAAGGCAGAAATAATGGAAGCACATCCAATCATATGATTTTCATTAATCAGAAGGAATGATTATTTTTTTAATGTGCATAAGACAAAATACAATCCCAACAACCCTTAAGAGAAATAAGAAACACTTTTATGTTTCAAGTTCTCTTATGACTAGGCCCCTGCTTGGCTTCTTGGCTACTTTCTCTGCTTTTTCTTCTGACTTCTTTTCTTTCTACCTCTAGAAGTAGCTATATGGTTTTGGGAAATATTTGACAAGCTCCACAGCATCTGGTGGTAAAGTGCCTAGCCACATGTCCTTCTTGAACTTCCTTCAGTCTCTTTCATCCTTTTCAAGCTTTGCCCACTCTAGGGAGTTGTACAACTTTTCCCTTTCAGTGTTCTTTGCAAGTGAGGGATACATCTGATTTACACTAGAGAGGGGGGGGGGGGATAGTGTATATTAAAAACTTTAATTTATTTTTATAGCGGATTTAAAGTAAGTGCTATATATATGTATAAAGAAAAATCACAGCACACAAATACATGAAGTAAAGCAATCACAGACGAGACAAGGAAATTTAGTGGTTTCTCAAAAAAATCTGGGTACGTCCACTCTTCTACCACCCTCGTAGGAATCCACTACAGGTTTTGATCAGGTGCCCTACC
Organism: Platanthera guangdongensis; assembly: GCA_039583875.1. Classification (NCBI taxonomy): domain Eukaryota; kingdom Viridiplantae; phylum Streptophyta; class Magnoliopsida; order Asparagales; family Orchidaceae; genus Platanthera; species Platanthera guangdongensis. The sequence goes on along the minus strand of CM077153.1, from coordinate 133,439,433 downwards.
ACCAGAAGATCTATTTTCTAAGGGAGATCTAGCAACACTTTGAGCTTTTGATCAGGTGCCCAAAAACCAAGATAAGTCTTTTGATCAGGTGAGTTATGAACCAAATGATAACTTTTGAAGGGAGTTATAAACCTGTATACAGTTTATGAAATAAACTAAAAATGATGTTGTCTTCCCATTCAACTATCTTTGAGAAGACTAAGTGGATTACTGTTAAAGCAAAAAGCTCCCCCTGAGTTGAGTAAAATTTGTGATCAAGGGAGAAGGTTTTCTTTAGGGTGTAGGCTTTCAAGAGTGTTGTTCCTCTCCAGTAGAAATTTCAGACTGATGTGAAATTGGTTGTCTCTTGAAGAGTCAGAAGCGAATTATCCAAAATCTTTGTGTGTGTATCTATGAGTAACCCCCAAAAATCTGTGTTTAAATAAGCAGCAATTTTCTAAATATATTTTCTCTAAGAAGAATTCAAACTTTTGAATTAAAACCTTTCCTTAAAATGTCTGAAGAATCTTTGAGAATTTGTAACGGCTATATTCAAATATTAAGAATAAAAACCATTCCTTAACTGCCCTGGTAATTAATTAGAATAATAACTCTATGATAATTTCATATTTAATGCTGCCAGAAACGGCTATATTCATCAAGAATATTTAGCATTAAATATTAGGGTGTAACGGACTGAAATTACGCCATGTAAAATCAATCTGCCGCTGAATATAAAACTGTATGAACACTGCAAAGTATTAGTCAAACTCAGCAAACCTTTCGTCGATCTGAGCTTGAAGTTCATCGAACTAAATATGTCATTCGTCGAACTGAGCTTGTCTATCATCAAGCCGAGCTGCAGAGTTGAGGTCATTGTTCGTGGACCAGAGCTCAGCTTTCATCCAGCTAAACTCAGAGTTAGAACTCTGAGTTCGTCGAGCTGAGCTCGGCGTTTGTCGAACACAACTCTACTTTCGTCGAACTAAATTTTTGCTGGAACTCCTTTTGAGGCAATAACCCTGGAAATAACTATGACCATAGACTATACAAAGTGGGTCAAACTAAACATCCTAAACAAATGATAATGATCCTAGCCCAAATAAGTAATATGGTTCCAACAATCTCCTCCTATTTGGGTGAGGATACTATTTACAAATAGAAAAACACAAAGCAAAAAATATCTAGCAGATAAACTTTCAGCATATATAGAATAAAGTGCTTTGAGAGTTCAAAAACATAAACACAGTTTAAAGATATAAAATCAGAAATCAAGTGTCTTTCTTAGAAGCATCAAAGAGAGAATCAGAGGATGATTTAATAAAGATCAACTTCCTGTTAGGGTCTTCATCTTCTCTTTGACTCATCTTCAAATCTTGAGAGTCAATGATCTTCAGAGAGGTAGTCCTGGGCACAACTGCCTCTGAATGCAAGCTCATGTACTTGTCCACATTGAACAAGTTCTTTGCCTGATATTTGTCAAGCTCCTTCTGTTTATAAGAGGACATGGTGGAGAACTGAGAGGTGTCCTTTCCTTCTGATTTAGCTTTCTTAATTTGTGTTAGAGCAACAAGCTCGTTAAATCTAGCCATTCTGAAATTTGGATCCATCTCCGGATCATAAACTGGTGAAGGAGGCCTCTCTTGATCTGATTGTTGTGAACTGCTTTGACTTGACTGCTGGTTGCTTTGCTTTGTTTGCTACTGCTGACTGCTTTGAGAACCTGACTTTGAACGTCTGTCTTGAGAAGGTCTAGAATGATGAGACGAAGTAGGCCTTTGAGAAATATTTCCTGCTGCTCCTGCTGGTGGAGGAGGATGAGGTCCTCTCCAAGTTTTTGGAGGTGAAGAGTATCTCCTCATCTTCTTCCTTTTATTTTGCTCATTCTTAGAGATCCTCATCCAATGGGGAAGATCTGGAGTGAGGGGTATTCCATGCAAAATGTAATATGGAATATCTGCATTAGCAGAAGGTTTAGAAGCAACCTTTGCAGGAGCCTTCTTCTTTAATTTCCTTTTCTTAGAATTAGAGTCTTCTGACTCATCAGACTCTGAGTCATCATTGGACTCTTCTACAGGGAGATCATATTGATCATCTAACTCCTTAAGCAAATCAGAATGATTATGAACTTCTGGCTGTGTATAAACAATATCTGTATCAACTTGTATATGTACACTATCATCTTCTTGTTTCATGTCTTGAAAAAGAAAGTCATCAAAATTGGGCATGGAGTTTCATCCCATGTAAAGGTAGGAGGGGAAGAAACTTGCTCTATAGTATTCATTAAATTCTCAATAACTAAAGGCTGAGATACTGGAGCAATGCTAGAAGAAACAACTGTTTGGCTGGTCCTTAGTTATTCAAAAACAGGACTAATAGGAGCAGTATAGCATACTATAGCTTTAGAAAGATCAAGCTCAAAAACTGGAAAATAACTATGTAGAGTATCAAAAACTAATAATTGATGGCACTTTTGACAAGTGTACCGATCGTAGTCAAGTAATAAATTTAAGGATTTGAATCCCCAGATATCGATCTCTTGAGGAGTGCAAGTAGGGAGTGTGAGTTTGCTATTGAAATAGGGATTGCAAGTGCCAACGTAACAAGGGGTTTTGATTTTTAGTTTCTTAATTTTAACACTAATAAAACTAATGCGGGTCGCCTTCAGCGCATCACTTGGGTGGATTACTCAAGTGAGTAATAAGGAGGATGGACAAACTATTGAGGGTCGCAGTCACCTCTTCACCACGCACGCTCCTAACAATTGTTAGGATGGCGTGGTGTCTACTAATCTCGAAGAGAATAAAAACCGAACTAGCAATCCAACGAGGCAAGTATACCTATCGAAATGCAGATAGGGGACACAAGTGTCGAATTAAAATCCGGGAACCGTTGAGTAATCTTACTCACACAAAAACTATTATCTTATCGAAGATTGTTTTAGAGTTTAAGAGAAAGCTAAATGAGATTAAGAAAAGAAATATTGAGCTAAGAAGAGAAATGCTTGCGGTTAAATAGAGAGATACTAAAAGCGATAACAACGAGGGGTTGAGATGATGATAAAGAAAAGCACTCGATCGAGAATCACCTCGGCTAAAGTTGATTAGAAAATGCGATAATAAACCCTAACTTAATAAGGTAAAATACTTTGACCGTGGAGGTTCCATAAGCATGAACACGCTTCTCTCGAAGCCGTGCCCACCCGAGTTTAGGAAGGTACGACCAAACTCTCGTCCAAATCAGAGACCCAAAGCTCACTTTACATTGTGAACCCCTCTAATGAATTTCACTCCAATCCGGGAGATTTAACGTCTGCCTCTCTCGATGGGTGCGTGCAACTCTCTTTACTCTTGAGTGTTCACTTCAAACTACGAGCATCTCGGCTAGCTAAAAATGAAAATAAATATGGAAATTATATATCGATGATATTACACCAAACATGATTTTTCAAGAGTAAATCAAGGTCTAAACCCTAAAAAGAAAAAGTAAAGTAGAGCATCATAACTTAATCAACTCAAACCTCGGATCATCAAGATTGAGTACAAGGAGGATTAGTTAATCATGAAGAAATGGAGGAAGAGAGATGAGTAGGAGTGCATTGAAACAAAATAAAAAGAAGTAAAGTAAACAAACTTTTTAGAAGATGAATGACTAGCTGTACTTCCTCAGGTGCGTCTTTGAATCCATTTATCACAAGTTCAGAACACTCGAATGGGAAATCAAAACCTTCTGAGGCCATTGAATCAGTGAGTCGCTGGAGAGACTACGAATTCGGCTTGAGAATACGAGGGCAAGAACGCAAAGAGTCACAAAAGGCTAAGGAATTGTGTGTATTATCCTAGACACACATTTATATTTATTATTACCCTACTCGAGAATGTGGAAAGGCGCATACCTGTCGTGATTTACACGAGATAATGAGCAAGTGCGATTAATCCCTTGAATTTGCCGTATTCTGACCCGTTAGAATGTATGCATTGAGTGCACTCGATGCACTCGATGATCTCAACGCTAGGAGTTAACTCAACACATTCGATGCCTAAAGTTAACTCAGCGCTCTCAAAACTTGAACAATTTGTAACATCCCATTTCACGTTAGGCCTTCGCACGCGTTCTAGGTGAAGAGAGTTAACGCAGGCTCGGGAAGCGTCGAGTGGGTCGAGTGGACTCGACGGATAGAGCCATTTTACTTAAGAAGATTTTTGGCTCGGGGCGCTGAGTGCATTGAGTGGACTCAACACCACTCAACGTCATAAACTGATGTTAATTCGTCTAACACTAAATTCGTCAAGTGACAATTCGTTGAACTGAGGTAAATTCGTCGATCGCCAATCCGTCGAACGTTAAATTCGTGGAACACTAATTCGTCGATCAGAGGATAATTCGTCGAACTTAGAATTAGTAGAACCGACTCAATGCTATTGGACTTAAAGGATTTTTAGAAACTGATGGCATTGAGTGCGTTGAGTGCACTCGATGCCATTTGATAATTTAATCTGTGGCATTTAGTGGACTCGACACCACTCAACGCCATTTGACTTAGAAACATTTCTGGGATGATTGGTGTCGAGTGCGTTGAGTACACTCGACGCCATTAGATGAAAGGCGTACAGTGCGTTGACTGCACTCGATGCCACTCAACTCTTTTACTTGGATTATCCGGAGAATGGCGACGTCAAGTGCGTTGAGTGCACTCGTGTGCGATGAGTGTTGTACTTGCAATGTCGTTGAGTTGTGTCGACGAATCTCGACGATTTGTCGAGTAAGAGTATTATACTCGACGATTTGAACTTGGGAAGTGCTGGACTATGTATGGATTTGAGTGGACTCGACGAATCACGACGATTCGTCGAGTAAGGATATAATACTCAATGATTCGTCGAGTAAGAGCTACTTACTCGACGAATTTGGACTTAGCAGATTTTCGGCCTCCGTTTCCTGATTCATGTACACAGTCTGAACCGGATTTTCGGGTATTGCACCAAACGAATATATTGGACACGTCTTTTCATTATGACGTATTTAAAGCTATAAATGGGCGGCACACTAATGCGGCGACACGTGGCAAGTGAGTTAAATCTAATACCTTGATTATAAAAGGAAGAAGCTGAAACCCTAGCCGTCTCTTATCGTTCTTGCCAACCCGTTGCTATACGAAACCGTCAGAGAGGAAGAGATCGCCGGAGTCGTCCGTTTCCGTGGAAAATGCCGACAACGAAGAGATGAACCATGCCGTCGAGGAGGATGATAAAATCCATGGCCGGAAACCTCGGAACCACCGGAAATGAGGTGAGCTTTCTACCCTCTCCCTTTGTGCTAGATCTCCTGTTATTCCTAGGAGAGATTTCAATTCAAAGGAGTTTTGATTCTTGAGAAGAAGTTTCCTAGGAGAATGCCATGCTAGGACTGGTGTCCTAGAGATTTGATGTCTTCGATCACTCCTTCCTTCTATATGAAGATAGAGACTTGGTTTTGTGAAGAGAGTTGACCTTTGAGGGTGAATAAGGGAGGAGAAATTCTTGATGTGATTTGGGAATTTCGGTCAGAGAAGGAAGACGAACCGATGACGTTCGTTTCGCTTTGAGATGCATACAGAAATCTGTCTTCTACGCGCAACGATCTTTAAGTACATTTTCAGGCATGATGCTGCCAGATCTGAGTTTTCGGCTAAACACGAAAGTCATGGCCCTTGGAAATACCTTTCCAACGGATGGTTACACACCTCCATACGAGTCCCGTAGACTCGAGAATGGCTGATCGAATTGGCTAACATAAAAGTGACTAATCAGGAAAATTCTAATTATGCTAACACAAGTACCATGCAAAATTTTTAGTATGGAGAAGGTGAAACATAAACATAAAATAATTATTTAAATATGGTTTAACAATTTATAAGCTTTACTAACGAAAATAAATCATCCAAAATTTTAACAAAATTCTTTAAATAAATTTAAGCAAAACAACAAAATGAAAAAAACGCACTGTGTTGTTACTAGATCTTTAAGTACATTTTTTTATTTTGATTTTTTTAAAGGAAACAAAAATAAAGATAAGATAAGAAGGAAATCCTCCCCCAAGTTTAAATTAGACATTGTCCTCAATGGAGAAAGGAGGGGTATGAGAGGGAGAATTAAACAGAAATGAAAGTACAAAATTGAAAAACAGGTACTTCCCCTGATTTATGCTCCGCGAATGTTGATTGACGCCGCTTCCCCATGCTTGCATTTTGGATCTTGATTAAATGTCTTCTTTAGACTTCATGATGGATTCAGCAGCATTGGAGCAGGCGATCGCAGAAGCTTCAGTTTGTCGGAGCAGTCCGGGGTAAAAAGTGTAAAATAAAGAAAACAAAAAAATAACTTGGGTTGCCTCCCAAGAGTGCCCTTTGTTTAAAAATGTTGTTTGAGCTCGACACAACAAAATAGTATTGTCTAAAAGATTATTATTCAAAATAATAATTAAAGGTTTTTAACAAAAAATAGTCTTAAGTTAGTTTAAAGTTCAGATCATGCAGAATAAAATTAATACAGTTTGGACTGACATCACCACAGAAATAAAGTTTAAGACGCTGCCCATTCACTTTGAAATCACCCTTATCAGGGTGTGAAATTAAAGTAGTGGCATATAGAAAGACTTATTTAACAGTAAACGGCCCAGACCACTGTGATTTTAACTTGCCAGGAAATAAACGTAAACGAGAATTATACAAAAGAACTTGGTCGCCCAGTTTGAAGGTTTTTGGTTGCCTTAAGTGTTTGTCGTGAAAATGTTTCGTTCGCTCTTTATAAAATTTGTTATTTTCATAAGCGTAAGAGCGCCACTCGTCGAGTTCCTTAAGTTGAAATTTTCTAAGGTCGCCGACAGAGTGGGGATCGAAATTTA